>BQNB010044888.1:12428-44617 GCA_026074375.1 Tanacetum coccineum | reverse complement strand
AACAAGTTCAATACGTGCCACCTGAGCTTGTAGGCCAATGTGGGAGTGATTCATCTAAGTTGTATCATTTCTACTCGATTAATTTGAATAAGAAATTTGAATACGATATTCCCCTCCAAGATATTGTGCTTGGAGTTAACACTGAGTTAGAACTTGATAATGGAAGGATTACGTTTGATCTTGATGCTGATAGAGGAAGCATTGTTGTTTCCATTACATATATAGGAACGTCTTTGCTTACATCTGCACAGATAACCATATCAACCCAATTCCAGATGACGTTATTAAGAGTACTTCTTGATCGAAACATCACAAAGCTATTCCAGTCTCTTGGACAATTTAATGTAAAGAAGGATCTTATGGCGTTTGATTATCTTTTGCTCCCTACAAAAGGTGTCAATAGAACTCCAGTTGTCATTGATTGGGTCTCCGTTCATTCTGTTTCATTTCCATTCCTAACAGAAGAACGTGAGTGTAATCCAACCTCCAATCGTCATGACAAAGTACACACACTAAATGGATTAGTTTGCAGCTGTGTGGTGGAAAATTCTTTAGTATATACTCCTCATAATAAGCATGTGTACTGCACAACCAAAAGGTTAATCGGCTTAAATGCTAATTCACCCTTGCAAATTAGGGAAGGGGAACTCACTACATATAAAAAATACTACAAAGAACGGCATAACGTTGACTTGCGGTTCGAAGAAGAATCATTTTTTTGTGCAAGACAACTTTTTGTTGTTAGAAATTTACTTCAAAAAGGCAGATATCATAAGGATAAAGAATCAAGTAATGCAGGGGTCGAACTGCCTGCTGAAGTTTGTTACATTCTGATGTCTCCAATATCTATAAGCACTTTCTATTCTTACTCTTTTGTTCCTTCCATCATGCATCGGATTGAGTCCTATCTAATTGCTCTCAATCTGAAAAAGATGCATTTAGATTGCGGTCAGCAAAAGGGAAATGTTCCTGCTTTCAAGGTCTTGGAAGCTATAACAACAAAAAAATGCCTTGAAAGATTCCATCTGGAATCTTTTGAGACTTTGGGTGATTCGTTTCTTAAATATGCTGCTAGTCAACAGTTATTCAAATCGCTCCAAGACCAACATGAGGGCATTTTAAGTTCTCGGAGAGAAAAAATTATTTCAAACGACTCGTTATGCAGATTGGGATGTAACTGCAATCTTCCGGGATTTATACGTAACGAGCCATTTGATCCAAAAACATGGTCCGTTCCCGGGGACCGTTACAACAGCTTGAAATTAGAAGAAGAGGTTCTTTCAAGTAAAAGAAAAGTATATATTGGGAATAAACGCACATTGAAAAAGAAAGTGGTTGCTGATGTGGCAGAAGCACTAATTGGTGTTTTTCTTAGCGAAGGTGGTGAAATGGCCGCTCTATCTTTTATGAGCTGGCTTGGAATAAAGGTTGACTTTGTCAATACGCCATACGAAAGAAACTTCACATTGCAACCACAAGACTATCTAAATGTTCAACATTTAGAATCGTTACTTAATTATAAATTTCGTGACGCCTCTTTGCTTGTTGAGGCACTAACTCACGGATCTTATATGCTACCTGAAATTCCAAAATGTTACCAGGTAAATCTGTGGGGGGGGGGGGGGAGTGGGAGGGCAGTGAGACAGAGTATAGCTGTATGGATGAGTGAGGTGGTCTGGGGGTGATCTCTTGGGGGGGGGGGTGCTTTGATAATGACACATAGTACTACCTGGTGGGCCACTAACCAATTCCGTCCAATCCCCTCGAGCCCAGCTCAACAACTACATTCGAACCGACACGCACCACATCTATCCCAGCGGTAACACACACATCCCCCCTCCCTCACATACATTACATCGTTCCGGAATTGTATAACCTTAATAACTGTACATATGTATAATAAATATCCGGGAATGTCTCCCGGAATGTTGACGGATCTGAGGTCTGCTTCAGTAAATAATGATTGTTATGCTCAGTCAGCCGTTAAAGTTGAACTTCATAAACATATTCTCCACGGATCTCAAGACCCTGCATAGGCATATAGCTACGCTGTTATGACTTGACAATTTCTGTCTCAGAACTACAATTTGGATGGAGTCCGCGACCACTTTACAAAGGTTACTGGGAGATGTCATAGAATCTCTAGCCGGGGCGATTCTTATTGATTCTGGATACAATAAAGAACAAGTCTTTGCGAGCATTATGCCTTTGCTTGAGCCACTAGTCACGCCAGAGACCTTAAAACTGCATCCGGTGAAGGAGTTGCATGATCTCGTTCAGAAAAATCATTATGAAATGAGAAAACATACTAAACGTTCAGAAGACGGCACAATATCTTTCACCATAGAAGTGGAAGCACAAGGCATAATTTACAAGGAGACGTGCCAGACCCAAGACAAGAAAATGGCTGAAAGACTCGCGTCAAAGTCTGTTTTGAAACTTATAAAAGTGAAATTACCGGGCATGTTATAGATTTTGCCTTCTTGCATTCTTTCTTTTGTAAAACTCATCTTTTCAATCAAATGAAATCGGACGGAGGTTGTGTCTCGAAAAAAACCCGACTAATTTCATCACATTAAACAAGAGGAAAAAAAAAATTATTTTGATCAAAATATTTCGTATGATTTTATCACATTATTTTAAAATTTTCAAAATATTTTATCTAATTTCAACTTGTTATATGCGATGTTTGCTAAGTACAATCTTTCATTTTGGTAGAAATTTACCAATTTGAAAATTTTGGAAATATTTTGATTAAAATATTTTCTTGGAAATATTTCTTATTTAAAAACACTAGCAATCTTTCATTTAAGTTTCTTATTTAATCAAAATTTAAATAAGAAACTTAAGGGACTAAAACTGATAAAGTTCAAAAGTAGCTTTCGTAGGGATTTAAATAGCTTACGTAAGAAACTTAAGGGACTAAAACTGACAAAATGCAAAAGTTATTTTCGGATGATATAAATAGCATAGTTATGTACGAAACCATATCACTTTCGTATAATACAAAAAAATTAGGTTTTGTATTTTCTTTGTATAACTTGAGCTTTCGTATCAAAAACCTTTCGATCCAAATCGTTTTAGTGAAACCCTATGCTAGAAAACGTAAGAATCAAGCCTTATTTACAATATATGTGCTTTAATTTTTATATTTTGGTTAAATAGGTTTTGGTTAATTCTAGGGTTTCATAAATTTGAAAAGTGCTTAAAAAGTGAAATTGATTAAGGGTAAATGATTGTAAGTGTTTAAATACTTAATTGGAATTAATTGATCACTGAAAATATCATTTTATAGACTTAAATCATTGGTTTCGTAATTAAGACAGGTTTCGTAACATTGAGATTTTGCTTTTAAACAGATAATAAACTTAAAATACTAAAAAGAATGATAAAAGTTGTTTAAATGAGCATAATAACTTAGTTAATCATTCTTACGGAGAAATCATGTTTACGAAAGCAAATAATCTCAAGTTTCGGTTTCGTGAACAGTATTGGGCCAATGGGTTTCGTAAAATGATATTTTGGGCCTTAAAATGTGTTTCGTAAGGAAATTTTAGGCTTAAAAATGGGTTTCGAAAGGAAATTTTGGGCTTAAAAATAGGTTTCGTAAAGTCTTAAGGGCTGCAATTTTGGGTTTCGTATGGAGTTATAAATTTTTTTACGATTACTTAAATGGGCTTCATTGTTAAAACAAAATAAATTTTGTTTTTCAAATCATATTTTATATTGATAAATGGGTAAAATGGTGAAGATTGTGTCCGGTTACGGCCGTTTTCTAAATTTAACAGGATGAGGAGTGAGCATGGAAGGAAGGCAACAATAAGCAACTTTTATGGTTTGTCATTTTAATCCTTTATTACCCATTTAGCATTTTGATCCATTTTAAACCGTTATCACCAAAAATTGACCCGTTTACTTATAAATGGCATAATTTAGTTATGTTGGTCGGATGGGTAAAATTTTAACCATAAGATCACCCGTTATCCTATCCCCTCGTTTTGCCACCTCTAATGTTAATGGGTGAAAAATGAAGTGCCAAATTCTGTGGTTAGAATATTGTTGATGATAAGTCGTAAAGTTCCAAACGTTTTTGTATTCTTTTGTGACAAAGACCGATGTTTGCAGCTGTTATACTGCCATCTCTAAGAAGGCTATACTATGACTTGGTGGAACTCGATTATCCAATGATTTGTGGTTCTAAAGGAGAGACCTCGAGGATGGTAGCACCTGACAATAAGAAACCGGAAAACGAAATGAGTTTTACAAATATTTTCCGATCCAAAAAAATTAAATATAAACCATAAATCATTATAATTTGGTAATTATTAACATGTTAAAAATTTGGCTCGAGATGCCACTGATGGAATTATACATTCATAACAATTTATAATTATAACATCAAAGTATAAATATAGCGGAAGCAATTAGGATCAATTAACATGCATAAATAATTAACCAAGATTAGGGTTACATACCTTTTGATTCTAGCAAGAACAAGAATCAATAAACTCCAAGAACAATCTAAAGGAAGATTGAATCACCGTCTTGTACACACGCTATTACCAAGTTAACCAAGAACTAGCTCGTTAATCACGTAAACCGGTAAACAAGAAATTAATTCGGGTTAGTATGTTAATACTATTCAGCCGAATATATTGAAGACAAAAGAGAAGTGATTTTTGGCTTTTACAAGTGTATTTACCCTTGAAAAACCCTTTGGTATTTATAGGGTAAATATTAGTGTTTGAGTTCTATTAGGATAAGCCTTAACATTGAAGCTAATCCTATTTCAACACAAACTCTATAATTCCATTGATCTCCAATTTCTCTTTTAGTCCTTCTTGTTTAGTCGTTAGCCGTTACCATTAAACACTTAACGATCGTTAACTATTTACGTGTAAAATCAATAAATAAATATTTATTAATCGTTAACTTGTAGTGAGTGCAATCCCGTGATCTTGAGTTCGATCCTAACACACAACTATTATTTTTACGTCCATAAACTAACATTAACATGATTATGGCGTAAGGTGATGGATGTTTATTAAGTTCCCACTTATGTACAATGTTAGTACGGCACAACGTGTAACACGATGATTCTTTGGTTAAAGACTAGCTTGATAGCCCTATGATGTACTCTCTAGGTCCATAATCATATCGCTGGCAGTTCCTAGGAACAATCCGACGAATATCTAGAATAGAAATGTAGATTGAATCAAGCGAGCCTTTTTACTAGTCGGCCTATCGGTGATAAAGGACTCGTACATGAAACGCTACAAAATGCAAAAAACACACTAGAAAACCTACACTTCATATGACCATAACATTTTATACTCTTAGCATAAGGTACGTAGTATAAGTTATCACTAAACTCAGCATCGCCACATCAACATTTACTTCATTCACCGAATCAACTACCAAACACCCGTAGCAATGAACACCAAACCAATCACACAATGACACACACATACCCCAAAAAATCTGGTTACCACACGTTATCTTGTGCGAGTGTAACAAGGACGACACATCCTTTTTTCTCCTTCACGCGTTATACAATGGCTTATTACGTATAAGGGGGGTGTTTGTTTTGGATTATATGTGATCTTATGAGCTTATTTAATTTCGGCTTTATTTCATAAGCACCAGTTTTTCGACTTATTTTGAGACTTGTGAGCTTATATAAGTTAATTACGATATAATAAAGTTATACAAACCCATAAGTCTTAAAATAAGCCAAAAAATTAGGGCTTATGAAATACAAGCCGAAATCAAATAAGCTCTTAAACCCACATATAAACAGAAACAAACACCCCATAGATAGATTAGTTTGCCCAAGCTAAATCTGGCTTAAAAATAAGCAAATAAGCAGTTTCTAAACACACTCTAAAATAAGCATGGATTGTTGGTGTAGAATGAAACTCATTTCTTCACCTTATCCACACTTTGGTAATTTTCACTTCTTTTCCATCATTTCATATTTTAAAAAGTTTTCAATTTTATTGTTTAATTTCCACTAAGATTGTTACTTTATGTCAAATTCTATGTGGGTTTTCAATTTTTTAGGGGTTGCTTGGATTAGCTTATTTTTCGTTCTTATGTGCTTATTTGATTTTGGAAAAGCTAATAAGCTCATTTTTTCATCTTATAAGCTTGTTGCTTATGGATTATGGAAGTCCATAAGCTATACTTGATAAGCTTATAAGCTAGAAAAAATAGGCTTATGAGATGTTCCAAAATTAAGTAAGCTCATTATCTCAGAAAATAAGCTAATCTAAACACCCCTTTTAGTGTGTGAATTCAGGGCTAGAAAGGAGGGTGTGTGAATAGCAGTTGACCATTCACTTAGATATGGGTCAATTTGAAGTAGGTGTTTTACAGCAGGAGTTCTGGAGCGTTTAGATTTTAGGATTGTATGCTTGTTTAGCAACAAGCTTTTTGCTTTTTTCCTTTTTAGCTTCCCCCTTGAATCTTGATAAAATATTAAGAAAAGTAGAAAACACGCACATACACACACACACAACTGTTTTTTGTTTTTGCCCATAAGCTAAGATAAGCTCATAAGCTAAACAAATGTATTTATGTGTTTGTGTGAGTGTTTACAGTTTTGTATTTTATTGATAATATCATTAGCCAAAAAGCTGTTTTGTGCTTGGATTAGCTTATTTTTCAGGATTATTAGCTTATTTGATTTTCAAAAAGTTTGTAAGCTCCTTTTCAGGTTATGAGCTCATCCCTTATAACTTATGGAAGTTCATAAGCTATCCTTGGTAAGCTCAGAAGCTCGAAAAAATAGGCTTATGAGCATTTCTGAAATCAAATAAGCTCATAAGCTTGAAAAATAAGCTAATCCAAACACCCACTAATTAGTGTGTGAGTTAGGGCTAGAAATATTTTCCTTATCATCAAAATCTTGACTATGGATAAAATTCTGACCATCTGCTTGAAAACGTGTCGATTTGAGTTGTACCTCATCTACACAAAGATATCTAAAATATATAACCAAACAGATCAGGATTACTAGTTCAGGTTATCCGGGGAAGGCGAGTCTTTGGCTCACATGTACACAACCTACCTGAGGTATCCGCGTGACCTTTTCTGACCCTTTCCTTGCCAACCCCCAAATGCGTTCCATGTCACTAAGGTCTTACCACTAGGTCATTTGGGGAGGTTTCTAAACTATAAAGCTTTGACCAAAAAATAGTTGACTGGTAAAACCAACTGCTCCAATCACCCTTATATTAGTTGAGCAAAAGAAATGTAAGAAAACTGCTTGTTGTTTTAATAGGTTTGAAGTATCAACAACCGTACTTTCAAAATATTCCAGCCAACAAATTCTTTAAGGTATGTTTATGTTCTGGTATTTTCTAGGTAATGTTTGATTATATATAAAGATTTATGTAAATGTTTGATTACTTGTAGAATGTCAAGATTTAAAGTAGCAAAATGGGTGGGTTTGGTAACGGGTCTAAACGGGTAATTTTTGTATGGGTCGAAGGAGAACGTGCTAGGTTGACTAAAAACACATTTTTCCAATTTTAGAATAATAATTGGTCTGTTTTAAAATAGTGTGAGCAACTTTTGACCCATTTCCTTAGGACTAATTTGTTGATCTGGCTCATTTGACCGGTTATATGTGAATTGGTCGAAATTTCCACTTTTAGAAATGGCATTAGCAAAGATCTGTTTCTTATTGATGCACTCCATTTCACAGAAATTTCAAGCTGATACGAGAGTTTATACAAGTAAAAGCTCATCAAAAAAGTTAAGGAAAGCAAAATAAGCATAAAAGACTATGAATCCACAACTTGTCCAAGGTTTACCAGATGAACCTAATGGAATTGAGGATAAATCAGTTGCAATGGATTCTAATATTAATTTGGAGTCACGGTCTTCGGTTACTATTTCTTCAAGAAGTAGTGTTCTACAAGCATGCACGACGAATTCTGGTTTCATAGCTCTTGCTGGTGTAGTAATTCAATAGGTGAAATCTTGATTTGGACTCTTTTTAGAAATATGAAGCATATAGGTCACTTTACGGGTAAAGATAAAAGTGATTATGATTATATTATTCCGAAGTAGTGATGCTTTTGTAAACTTTTTTAGTACGTTATATCTTTACGACCCGAACCGGCCCAATGCGCCCTGAATGTAAACTTATGTGATGACATCAAATAACGTTACTTTTATAGCATCATTTATCCCATGTAAATTACCCATTTTGTATAGTTATTGCAAGAATTGTTACTTAATCGTTTATATTTGAGAATTGCAGTAATTATGGAGTACTTGGTGAAGATTATATATATTATAATATATTTTTTTTTATTTTTTTTCATATATTTCTCTAAAAACGCATAGAGATTATACCTTTTTCATATTAGGGAGATGGTTAAATTTTCAGTTAGTATTACGCACTTACAAAGTTTCTTCACTTTGCAGGGTTATAATTTTGCGTCATCGCATGGATGCCTATTGTGTTACTCTCCGATATATAAGGTAGTTTTCCTGTTAACTATATGTTTAAGTGTTGCGGACCCACAAAATCGACTTATATAAAAAATACATGTGTATTATTCTAAACGCATTTTTGCCGCTTGTAGTTGATTTTGAGATATGCAGCTGCAATTGAATAACAGGCGATTTTCATACTCATATCTTCTTCTCGGTTCTTATTAGTAAACAACATGGTATGATTTTGCTGAGGTCTTAAGGGTGGAGGCATCCAATCAACTGGTAATTTATGCAACCGGTCTGATCGACGTAATTTTTATCAGTAGGTCTAAATGACGGTCAGGTTGACCCAAAACACTTTTATCTTTTTCTGTCATTCTTATAATGGCGGTTTTCTATTTATTAAACTTTGCTTCTAATTAAGCAGGTCCTTACATCATTAGAGCTGTTGGATTATGCATTTGTAGCATTTCTTCCCGGTATTAGTGAGGTTAGATAAGAAACTTTGGACGTTATTCGTTTACACCATTTACCTCCATTCACAATATTTTGTATGTGTGTTCCAACTCACAGGAACTCTTATTTCGCGGTGTATTGCTTCCACTTATTGGAATAAACTTGACAAGTGCTACCGCAGTTGCTGCCTTATTTGGGATTCTGCATTTGGGCAGTGGCCGGAAGTTTTCATTTGCAATCTGGTATGCATTCACCTTTATAATAGCATACTTGCTGTAATCATTTTCTGCACTAAATATGTTTGTTTAACTCTTTATTTGTAGGGCCACGTTTGTTGGGCTTGCGTATGGTTATGCTACGATATTGACCTCTAGCCTTATCGTGCCCATGGCTTCTCATGCAATCAACAACTTAATAGGAGGCGTTATATGGCACATTAATCATCAAAAGAGAGAGGTACCTATAATGACTTTGTTTTTAAGTTTTTGGTCCCAGAACGAGTTGTGATAGGGTCCTCCCTTTCTCATGTGATGCATACCAGCCACGATATTTATGGTAGTTTATTCGCAGGTTTAGTACCAAGTCTCTATAGAATGGACGGTTTTAAGACCAAGAACTGTGGGAGATTCTTTATACAAGCGTCGGGATCTCTGAAAATCATATGAAGAAGGTACATGCTTTAAGGTCCAATTTTTCCGGGTCATTGTTTTGACGAAATTGGTACAAACCAAGTGGTCAGTATTTATATGTAAGCGAGTACTGCTATTTAGAAGAAGCACGTTAACAAATAACGACAAATCATATATTGCAGATGTTATCTTGTACTGAAGTTAACTAACGGTAAAAACTTTTTTCATTTGCAGCACATATACAAGGAAGGCGCGCTAATGACAGACCCGTCAAAAACCTCTTAGTCAGGCGTAATTCACACCCTTGTTCATATTGGTACTTGAAAGTTGAAACCGAAACCTCTTAGTCACACATTTCTCGTAAAGATATATGTAAATCACACATTTTTAAGTAAAGTACATTTATCCTATACTCCCCCCGTCCCAAAATAATCGTCCATCGACAAAAAAAACAACAATTTAAGAAAAACGTAATTGTTACTTCTTCATCTTTCATACTTTTGACCAACATGTCAGTTTTACCCTTAAACTAATATAGTTATAAGGTTATGACATGCTTAAATTGTACTTTAGCAACTAACAAATATTTGAAATCTGCACCTTTTAACCGCCGCCAAAGTGGCCGAGCAGTTAGACACCTTGACATCGTTACCAGAAGTATGATTCGCACCTCACCATTTATACATCTTGGGGTGGCCGGAATGAGTTCAGAAACGGTCGGTATATTCGGGCCGAGTTGCGTACATTTGAGAGTAATACTCGCCCTGCCCGGGTAAATACTATAAAAATGGCGCGAAGACACAGGTTTAATGCTTTTCTCGACTAGGTTTGTTATAATGTATTAAGATTTTTTACAACAATTATCAAACTCTTTTAGGTATGAAATGAATTATATGTTCGAAATTATTAGCCAGAAAGTTGATATTTCGTAGTGCCAAATTTATGGCAATAGTTGGCTATAGAACTTTTAAGTTTGTACTTTGTACTTGTTAGAACATAATAATAATCTATAGGTGAACAATAAATTTATGGCATGTTAGGTATTAATCAAAGGACTAGCCGAAAGTACTCGTGTTGCACCTTTTATAGGCTCACCACATAGATTTGTGGATAAAAGGTCACGGGTTCGAGTCTCGGGTCGTGCTCACTTCAGTTGGTGCTCCTCTGCTGGACCATGAAAGTTGCCTAAGCAATTCATAGTAAGATGGACAATGACTGATGCCAAAAGACACCCGTGTTCCCGTCAATTTACGCTTTTATGGAAAGGACAAGCACTATGGGAAAGAGTTAATAAACGATAGGCGATAAGACTACTATAGATATAACTTTGAGTACAACATTTATTTACTTTCAAGTGTATTTGTAAAATGCATTTAAGACCCAAATTTTTTTGAACAAAAGAATGTTAAAAGGTAAATCACAAAACTATCCTATTGCTAGACCTACTACAAAACTATAAATAATGTTAGAATGTATGGAACATAAGGGGTAACAATAATGTTACACAGCTTTTGTACTCTTTAATCTTTATTACAAGTAATTGCTATTAAGAAATAATTCAAATGATAAAACATGATGTCTAAACTTAAGTGTTAACATTATTTGATTACAATAACATGTAACATTTCTTTATAAATTAGTAAATCATTGTCATACATGTTTATAGTCATACATCTGAAATATTTTTTCATGAGAATATGATATATTCTGTGCAATTTGATTATTTTTTCTAGTGTATATAATCATAAAGACAATTGATACACATATGTACCTAGATAGTTGATGTTCATTTAGTGTAAAGTAACAATTAATAATGCCACAACAGTACACTGTCCATTTACAAAACCATAAAAATAAAATTTTGACTTTTTTCCTGTTTCTGATTATGTTTGGCATAAAAACCTAAAGAAGATGCACATTGTTTAATTATAAGTTCGTGTATAAGTGTGTTTTTGGTTATTTTTGCTCAATTTTGGTCAGTAGACATGTTTTTATCTTGTGCGGTTGGTTGACCAAGCAGAGTTACAAACACATTTTGGTGGTAATTAAAACTTACCAAAAACAATCGGTACAGTGACATTTGTGAATGCTCTCCACCAACTGGTTATGGGTTTAACTCTCGACATAAACACGTGTGATATGTATATAGTGAAATCTGTTTAGTGTGTGTTCGTTTGCTTAAAAATAATTATACAACTACAAACCATTGTAAAAAGGTGTAATAGACATAAAAACATAAGCCATACATTAATTTTAGACATTGCTAAAACCAAACCCTTTGTGTGCAGGAAGTATAATAGGACCCTTTTTGGTGATAGTTAAATCATGTTACACATAAACCTAATTTCCTCTCATAATATGCAACTTTCATGGTTCCTTTTCATTACATTACTTGGTTTTCTTTCACTCCTTAAACCAACATTCAATCTTCTAAAATGGGTTTTCATCGCCTTCATTCGACCACCGAAGAACCTCAAGAACTACGGTTCATGGGCTCTAATAACCGGTGTAACCGATGGCATAGGTAAAGCCTTTGCTTTTCAATTAGCTCAAAAGGGTCTTGACCTAATTTTGGTTAGTAGAAACCTAGCCAAACTTAAGCAAGTTTCTAATGAGATTACATTGGTCCATCCAACGACTAAGATCAAGGTTTTTGATGTGGATTTCATGAGTGACGATGTACCGGCTAGAGTTAAGGCGATGCAAGTGGTGATACGTGATGAAAAACTCGATGTTGGTGTCTTGGTAAATAATGTAGGTGTGACTTATCCTGTGGCTAGGTTTTTTCATGAAGTTGATGAGGAAATTTGGATGAAAGTGGTGAAAGTGAATGTGGAAGGTACAAGTTTGGTGACAAAAGCTGTGATTCAAGGAATGATCGAGAGAAAGAAAGGTGCTATTGTGAATATTGGTTCGGGTGCTGCGATTGTGGTTCCTTCTCATCCTCTATATGCAATCTATGCCGCTAGCAAAGCGTAAGTTCGTCCTTTTCTCTATTTATTCATTAGCGACATGTATTTAAGCATGAGGTCTAAATAGCAATACTCTTCCGTAATCTTTTTTCCTTAACCATGGTTTCTGATAGGGCTTGAGCACACTAATACACAGACACAAACCGCTTAGATCTCTTCATTTGGGGAAGGTTTATTTGGCCACTCTGAATCATTCGAACCAAGCGTGGTTCAAATCGAATCGAGTCAATAGATTTTGGCCTAAATTGACCCGGTGCCTGTACATATTATGGCATTATGCTTTCATGCTTTGTATGTATTAATGTTATCTGTGATATCGTACGAGTCGATAAACATACACTAGGGATGTTCAATCTTACTACCAAAAATGTTACTCTTTTATATTATTATATACAGGTGAAAATCATGGGTTCTAGCTAGTCTTAACTTTTGTTAGATGACTTTTGTTAGATATCTTTGAACATAAAAAGAAATCAAATATATCACAACGGACGTATTTATGAAATGCATATCATAACTTTTGTTAGATGACGTGTCAACACCTAAAGTGTTACCCCGTATCGATATATGTATAAAAAACAAGTTAGGTTCACCCGCGTTCCGCTGCGGGATGTTTGGCGGCCGGTGTTTTTGGGTGGACGTGTTAGAAGGTATATTTTTGTAAAAAAAAAAATTAACGGTCGTTAAGTAACGACCGATTTCAAGCACTGTTTTGGTGCATTCTAAAAAAAACTAACGGTATCGGACCGGATAGGGTTGAGCCGGCGTATTAAATGCACCCCGGTCAACCCGATGCATTTAATGGACACTAAATGCAAAAGGCCATTTAATGCATGCGAGAGGGTATTCCGAGGAAAAAAAAGGAAAATTTTTTGAAAAAAAAAGGAAAAAAATAAATGGTGACCGTGCGCCGTTGCGGGACGATTAGCGCAGCGCGAGGTTTGAGGAAACTTAAAGATTTATTCATAAAAAAACAGACCGATGACTAAAACAACGCGAGAGGGTATTCCGAGGGAAAAAAAGGAAAGTTTTATTTTAAAAACTTTTTGAGAAAAAAAAAAGGAAAAAAAAACTGGTAAAACAAAACTAACTGTTAAAAAAAAATATTCATAAAAAAACATACCGATGACTCCAACAGTGCGAGAGAGTATTTCGAGGAAAAAAAAAAGAAAATTTTATTTTAAAAATTTTTTGAGGGAAAAAAAGAACGGGACGCTTAGCGGAGCGCGATGTTTGAGGAAACTTAAAGTTTTATTCATAAAAAAACAGATCGATGACTCAAAGAGCGCGAAAGGGTATTTCGAGGAAAAAAAGGAAAGTTTTATTTTTAAAAAATTTTCAAAAAAAAAGGGGAAAAAATGATAAAAAAAGAAATATGTAACTGTTAAATAAAAAAAAAAAACTTTCATTAATGTGGGGGTGGGGCCGGGTCAAAAAATTTAATGCGACCCGACCCACGGGGCGTCTGCCTTTTGTATAATTATATAATCTATGAGACAGACAAAATTTGAAAGTCAATTTTTTTGGGTAAAAGGTTTTAACCTGGTAAATAGATTATTCTAAAAAAGCAGTTTATACATCATATGTGAGTAGATCTTACATCTGAGTCTGTTACATAGGCGGTAAAACATAATAACAAGACAAAACTACTTCTATTAAAGGAAATGACCACATAGACATTAGCTTACATTTGACTCATAAGACACCAAACATAAACTATATTCTATCATGGCCACAATGATTAATATCCATCATATCACAGAATACTAAATCTTTCTTCGATAAACCTTCAATATCATAAGTATTATAGATGTCATATTCGTCTTCATATAAGTTTGCAACATTTGCACCTCCACTAGCCATAAATTGAGCCGTCTCATCGTACGCCACTTCAACATCACTCCCACTATCCGAATTAGCCGAAACATAATCCACTTTATTTAGCGGCTTCCCATCATCATCCACAAGTATAAGCTTCCCATTCAGCATTTTTCTTTCTAAGTTATTAATTCTTTTTGCTAGAGGTGTATTATTAGGACTACAAGATGCCACGGGTGAAGACCCGTGAACAGAAAAAACCACGTCAGAATTGGCCCCCTTCTCAGCCACCTTTGAGTTCCCTCTATTCGTGCCCAGGTCATCATCGTTCTCAACCGAGCTAAGCGCGTCAAATGGGTTCAAATTACTTACCTCTTGTTTAGACGATCCACTTTGCTTCTTTTTACCACTTATGCTAGCACTATTCTTTTGAGAGACATGTCGATAAACTTGTTTAGTCTGCTTAAACCCCACCTTCAGACTAATCGGCACTCCTCTAACAGCTTGTCTAGGAGTCTTCAAGTTCTCCAACACATCTAACACGGATTGCTTAGGACATTCATTCAAGACGTGACCAAAAACCTTGCAATTTGAACATCTCGGAGGTGTTCATTCATACTCAACACGAATAGTTCTCTTAGGATAACCCTCACCCACGAATTTCGGTACAACAACCACAATGAATTTCAACCATGGCTCTAGCATAACCAGGGACGGGGGATATAAAGGGTAGGAGGGGGTGCTCCCCCTCCTAAAATTTGGGTTACAATTAGCAAATTTTATAGATATAGGGGTCTAATATTGAAAATGACAGAAAAAAGTACTGTAAGTCTCGTCTGTAACTTAGGTTTTTGTTTCCAGTCTTGAAGAAGAAGGAGGAGGTGTTGGGCTTTGGAAGGGTAGTTTACTTGTTTTTATTAATAATAGGCCCCAAAAAAGTTTTCGTATAATGGCGTGTAGCCTATTTATCAAAGCCCATTATGCTAGCAATATACCTTTTTGATACATTTAATGTCATACGGAGCAACTTTTTTTTTTCATTATATATAGCAAGGAATTTAAAAAAAAAATGAAATCACTTTCTCTTTGTATTTGATTTTTCTTCCGGCTAGTAGAAACCAGTTTCATTTATAATGATTTGAGTAGACATTAATCAAGCAAGAGTTCAAAAACTGATTATCAATCGACACTATAATAATTCTTACTAGTTTTATTATTAGATTCTTATTGTATATTTTTCTCTCGTAAATTTTTGGGCCCCCCAAACAAGATGGTCAAGCTCCGCTACTGAGCATAACTAGCCCTACCCCAAGACTTCGTGCACATAGCGGCCGTGTAAGAATCTAACATCAGAGGTTTGTCGAGTTTAGTGGCAATAGCACTCAAACCATCTTCGGTAAAAACTGTAATGGAAATATCATGAAACCTCACCCAAACAGGGATATTACATACGTCCTCCATCATAATATTCGCATCCGGTGTCCACTTTCTAAGAATCAATTGTACATTGCGAATTAACCACGGACCCATTCTCCAACATAGATTCCATCCCGTCATTAAAGCTAAATTTGAAGAAAAAATACGATGTAATATATTGATAACTTTTTTGGTACATTTAAAAAGTACGTTAATAAACTTAAAAGATAAACCTCCTTAAGTTTCATTTTACATCGTATTTGACAAATAAGTTATATTGTGATAACAGGTACGTTGATAGGCTTTCAAGATCTTTATACGTGGAATACAAGCATCTCGGTATAGATGTTCAATGCCAGGTATTCATTTATCTTTCTTTTATATCTTTTTGGGGTTTTGCTAAACATATGTATAGTTAGTGGTACATAAGATGAACAGTTATTATCAAAGGTACAAGCTATCAATCTGAATATCTTAAACATAAAAGTCGCAAAGAATTGTGTTTTGCCACACTAAAACTTAAAAAAAGTAGCAAGTTTTCGAATTAGGAGTAAAAAGTAATATGAATATTCACATTTCACGTTTCTTTCGGTTGTTTTAATATCTATATTTTGTTATTAGGTACCATTATACGTATATACGAATATGACATCACAATCGATGGTCGAGAAAACATCTTTGTTCACGCCAACACCCAATGAGTATGTAAAAGCTACAATTCGACACATAGGATATGAATCTCGTTGTACACCATATTGGCCTCACTCGATTCAATGGTTCTTCGCTTCATTAGCTCCTGATTTTCTTTTAGATGCCTGGCGTCTTTCCATTGGCATTAAGCGTGGCGGGTATAAGGCATATTAATCATATGCATGGGTATATATATTCTTTGAAGTGATGTCGTAATTAGTTGTTTGCAACTTGTGGTTCTTAAGTCATGGCATGTTAAAATTATCTGTTTTGCAACAAAACAACAAAGAATCAGTATGTATCTTTTTATTTTTTATTCTTTGTTGTAACTTAGTATGTAAGAAGAAGCCTTTATGCTTTCTGCTAATTCACTTAGGTTATATTTCTATTAAAATAAGGGGAGATTGCTGGGCGAATTCATAAGTCATGGCATGTTAAAATTTCATGGAATTACGTATTGTAAGATTGGACAAAGTCGCCGATGCTAATTATTCTAATAGGTGATTGATGTTTTCGACTTTCAGAACTTATTGATTCATGAATAATCAAATAGCTATTTTATTTCGCTTTATTTGTATCAACACTGTTACAATTTTGGAAATTTGCAATCTTTTATGTGTGATGAATGATATATTTTTCTTTGAACTGTAATTCACACCCTTGTTCGTGTTGGTACCTTGACACGTAAACCCACAACCCCTTAGTTCGTTGTTTCTTATAAAAATATTTGTGAATCGCATGTTCAAGCACACTTCAGCTTCTAATGCACATTTTGTTAATTTTTTATTATTTCTTCTATATTTTTTTACAGAAACAATCAAACAGCTTGTATGTATGATTTGAATATATTATCCGCTCTAAAGTTATAATATTTGAATAATGTGTATCCATTACATAACCACCCCATTAGAAATGTGCTTGCTCCTTTTTACAAAAGTTCATGCGTTAAACATATCTAGGCAAAAACTCCTCTTCTTCTTCATAGTTAGTGTGTTTGAATATCTGGTCTTCCAACTCAAGAATTTTGGCCAGTAAAGGAAGGTGTGGCATGTGCCATGGCGATTATATTGTCATGCCTTCGTTGGTAAAATAGGTGTTCTCATAAATTTAAAATAAACTCTTATTTCTTTGTTATATACTTTTCATTACTTTTCTTTGTTATATACTCTTATTTCTTTGTTATATACGTTGTCACCAAGGTTTAATCCATTAAGTTCTTTACACTTCCCAAGGCTTGATGGAATATGGCCTTCTAATTTGTTGGACTCTAAATAAAGTTTCGTCAACATTGATAAGTTCCCGATACCATCAGGGATAGGCCCTGAAAAGTGATTGCTATTTAGAATAAGAAGTTGTAGGTTTCGAAGTTTACCAATGGTAGTGGGGATTTTTCCTTTGAATCGATTAGTACCTAAAACTAAACTGGTCAAACCAACTAGACTACCTATACTTGAAGGGAGGCTTCCAAATAAGTAATTGTCATATAAATATAGAGTACTGAGTTGATCAGAAAGATTACCTATTGATATCGGAAGCATTCCTATAAGGTTGCAATACCCAAGTTCCAAATCTACTAATCTGGTGCAGTTTCTCAAAGAATTAATAAACCTCATGTCGTCAGCTTCTCCACGTCCATGGAAGTTGTTATTAGATATTCTAATTGAATAAATATCTCTTAGTTTTGAAAAATCGATTGTCAACTTCCCACTAAAACTGTTGTTAGCCATTTCAAGAGATCTTAATTTAGAACAATTTGAAATAGAAGGTGGAAGAACACCGGTCTTGATCAAACTACTTATATCGGCCTGTTAAAGCAACATATTGAATGAAATTTGATATAAGTGTTGTACAACCATAGTCTCTCAAGATAAAGAAAAGCGGGCTTGGATGTGTGCTTGCATTTAGGCTTTGTAAAACTCACGTGCTAATAACATATGTTCCTATCTCCGCTCCTCGTTGTTTTGACAACTCTGAAGTACTTTTTAATACGAGTAGATTGTTATCTAATAATAATAAATTTTATATTTTCTAATTATAATATGCTTACTAATAATGATTTTTTTAGGTAAATCTACTGATCTTCTATGAGCTTCAATGATTTTTGATGAACAAACTTCGAGCTTTACTATCACATTTTAATGAGTGTGGGTAAGAATTGCAAGGAAAGTGTGTTTTTTAATCTATGGCTATGTTTCTTTTGCCATGTCTATATTGTAAATAAACTCGGGGGTGTTTGTTTGAGGGGTATGGAATGAATGGAATGAGTTTGATTTCCAATAAATGTGTTTGGTTAAATTAGTGGGCCCACATATTTGATTTCAAACCCTCAAATAAGGGTTATTTCCATACAACTTTAGTTAGGTGAGTATACTCAATCCCATACCACCCTCTTATGAAATCCATACCCATAATCATTCCAAGCAATAAACCAAACGGGCCAATTGTGAATCAATGTAACATGCTTTCACTATGATAGTGGTAATGCTTGATTTTTCCTAGTAAATCACAAACAAGACCGGGTGATGAAAAGTATTGAGACACATTTCGGGAGACGTGGCTGTTGGTTAAATTACTACTGATTTAAATGAGATTTGTAAGGCCATACGTGGATCCTTGAGGAAAAACCGACATTTAACAAAAGAAAGGTAAGTTTTTTTTCTCAACACCACTTAAGCAAACCTGGTGCCTTTCTTTGCTAACTCATTATAAATATGTGTTCATTGTGTTCTCAAAACATTTTTACGACACTTTAAACCCACGAATTAATTTTGGACAACAACCTATTTTATCGAAAACTTAGCGAAAACGCCAAAATATTCCCCAAGAGCCTAATCTAACCTATCTCCATTCACGACTAACTCAACCAACAAAACCATCTCAAAAACTAACCTAATCTCATTGTCTCATTTATCAAACGCCACTTATCATGCTAAGTGGCGTTGATGAGTGAAACATATAAAGAATCTATGCATAAAGTATCCGTAAGAGTGGATGAGTGAAAGTGAGGGTATATTGAGACTATTTTTGTTGTAGATGAACAACGATTCTCCTCAAAAAAGAATTAAAAAAAATTATGTGCGAGAGATATGACATGGTTTGTGTGGATTTATATGGTGTATGCGGTTACACATCTTTAATAATCATTATTGATAATAATGATTTGTAGCGGTTACACGTTTTTAATAATTATTGAAAGATGTTACAATGATAGATTAAATGGCTGTTAAATGGGTTGTTATAATATTATAATGGTATTGATGACTATCAAAACACAATATTAACATAACAAGCAAGTTTAGAAGTATGAATTTTAAACCTTGGTTATGATGGAATAGTCATAAATGCATTATAAGGTTGTAGAGATAGAGACAGAGATAATAGTATGATATGATGAAAAATTGATTGATGTATTGTGTTGTATAATACAGTGAAAAACCAATTAATATACGTGTATGAACTTCTAGTGTAGAAATGAAAACTTTAAATCCATATAAATGTAATGATATCAAGTAAAAAAAGACAACTCTAGTTTTTAAATTTAATTAAAGGGCAGCCTCTTGAGTTAAACGCTCATTTAATGCCCTCAGCCTCCGACCGGGTCAACCCGCCGGCGACATAGCCGGAACCCGCCGTTAGCCGGAAAGGTATATTCAAAAGACTTAATTTTTAAATTAGGGTTTTGTTATAATTTAGGGGTTTGGTTAATTTTAGGGGTTTTTGTATGCTTGGGGATTGGAACACCAAATGATGTGATTCTTTTTTTAAAGATGAGTTGTTAGGTTAGATTCTTCATGGTGACTTGTGTGCGGCTTTGTTTTCTGATTGTTGCAATTTGTTTGCATAGAGCTATGCCAAATTAAATATAGCGTGAAATTTAATGCATAGTCGGAAAGAATTAGTAGGGTCTTAATATTTGCATTGTTATGAGCTTTTTCTATGGACAATATGATATATACAACAGGCGATGATGATCTTCTACTGTTGTGTTTTTGTGAGCTACGGTTTACAAACACCTGTATTAGCGAGGCAACTACAACTACACTGTGGTTGCAGCCACGGACGGTGTTTCGTGTGGTTCACACAATAGCGGATCTGAGCCTCATAAATTCGTAACTTGAATAAACACCTTAAGCTTCTTATACCAAAGTAGTTCTAAAAAGCATGATTATTGCAACGCAATTTAGCTAAAAGCGTGACCATATGCGGGTTGGCGGGGAAAAGTACTGAATTTGCAGCCATTGCGAATGCTTTTGCTTTTTTTGGATGCTAATGAATCTGAACCTCACTCCGGTGAAGCCTTCATAGGCTATAGAAATTGATTATCTGCGTATTTACAGTTTGAGATTGCTTATATTGTGCTTATATATTGTTTACCAATACCCGTATCTTGGCGAGGCAGCCACACCTAGATTCTGGATGCAGCCATGGCGGGTGTTTGGTATCGCATCTATATTTGCATTCCCATTTTTCAAATGTTGATCTTTCATGTTTGCGGAAAGTGGATCATCAACATGAAATTTGAACCATGAGCTCGCTCTCTGCCACAATCAAACGCGTATGCTTCAACGTCGATTACTTTAAAGTTAGACCACAATATAAATTTGCTGCTGATGGTCGATGGAGGTATATTCGTGATGTACCGTGGACGAAGGATGAAGCCGAAAACACTTTTAGCATCTTAGATTTGCAGGTATTTTCTATACTATCTCCCTAATATAAACATAAACGGTATTGTTTGTGAAATTTGTAACTACAAGTTTTTAACTTCATAAATTTCATTAATATTCAGGTCTTTATAACTCCGACATATTGTGCATATTTCTACCCTTTTCAGGTCTGGTGATGTGTGCGTAAATGTGCTTAATGAGGGATGGAACCCCATGACTGGTATAAGATCTAATCTGACCATTTTTTCCTGGCTCATTAGAAATGCAATGCAGATTTCGATTACAAAAAACCAATTACGTAACAAAGTTTAGTATGAGCTTCATTAAATATGCTACATTTAATAACTAATCAACAAATAATAATCATAACTGGATATTATCTTATTACCATTTTGGCATCGAAATATGATACAAACTCATTCTGTTTCTAGACTTGGCCAACGTTTTTGAACACTACCTTCCAATGCTTTTAAAAGAACCGAATGTTGTTGATCCATTAAACGAAGATGCTGCAGATCTTTTATTGATTGATAGGCCGGGTTATGAAGCAAAAGTCAGAGGTACTCAATGCTTATAATAGAATTCATAAATTTCATTTGCCTATATTTAACAAGAGCTAATAATAAGAACAATATGGGTAAATTTTTATAGAGTCATATGTATTATAGAATGATGGATGTCGCCTACAGGAAAAACCAAGCAGCCTGTAGATTCAGTTCTTGCCGAAGGGTCAGATCCTCTTGATATTATGTTGCGTATCCGAATTTCTCGACTACAAAGGTTAGACTATTATTGTCGTTATATAGTTTTCACATTCATGTTAACATACCGACTATTATTAAAAATATTCCAAAAAAAACCTTTTCAGTTTGTGTTCAGATCCACCAAACCTGGCATGTGCTGATCGCACGAAATTAACCCGGCTTCCCTAATATTCCTGCTTACCTCGGATAAACTGAAGATGAGTTAAAGGAAGCGATGTCCGATTTGCGTGCCATGGATGTCGACATATTCACTCTTGAACAACATTTAGAGGTACCTTAAATTCATATTCTTATATTAATTTTAAGGGGGTGTTTAGTTATAATGAGTATATTTGAAATCTGTCATGGTTGAATCTGTACACTTAAACCCACTGCTAAACTCATGATAAAATAACAAATAAAGTCACTATTGAATCCTTTTCATATCATGATTTATGTATGCTCGCTGATTTATGTGTGCTTGAATTATAGGAGACAAAAGGCGGATAGATTTTTTACTAGCGATTTTAACAAAGATGTGTACACGAACAAAAGGTTCGAATGGGTGAAAGATCCACGACCAGCGTCGGAAGCTCAAATTAGTGGATGCTGAACAGCGCTGGAAGATCCGTTTAGAATATCTGTCTGCCTACATATTTTGAATTGTGGTTTTACAGGCAGCCTCAAAGATGAAGAGATAGGTGAGTTTTTTTCTATTACAACGGTTGTGAATTATGTTACTGAACTCATTGGTTCGATCACATTTTAATGGCTACCCAAATTGTTTTAGTCTGTGTAATCTTGATGATATAACTGGTGGTGTCAATATCAAGTAAACATCATTTACGACATTTTGGTTTTACCTTTGTTCATGCAGATCTCTAAATCGTTTGCGAACTTTGGTGACACAAGATCGAAGAGCAGAGATAAAGTTATTTCCCAAAAACTATTTAAGCTAAGAAACGAGGTTAGCATTTAGTCATTTACAATTACATTTTATGCGGTTATAGATATAGTAGTTAGTGAATTATGTTACTGAACTCATTGCTTCAATCACTCCACTCACATATGTACCACTAGAAACAATGTCCCTTTTGAAAAGTATGGAGACAAGAACAAAGTAAATTATAACAGAATTTTCTAACTTCATGGAACAAAATAAATAACAAATCAAAAGTGGCAGTAGGTTCAAACCCTGTCGGCTAGTGAGTTCTCAAAGCCCATTCTAGGCGCAAGTTTTAGAACATCGTTTGAATGCCATTTACACTAATAGTATTGTAGATGCGTGCAATTGTGTCTGCCTGAGCTAAATCCACAAATATGAAAAAGAAACCTAAGCAAACAAATATAATATGAGTTTTTATACAAATGATTGAAGCGTTCTAACCTTCTCGATTAGTATTGATGGAAAATAGCTACACGTAATCACTATCAGTAAGTTTGAAGTGGTTAAACATCACATGGATGAAGAAAATGTAACAACACAAAACCGAAGATGAACCATGCATATATAGATGTAAGTGGCACTATTCCATACCCATAGACAATAGAAACCTGCACCTCAACGCAAGCACGGTTCCATCGTTGACTTACATTTAATGCTAAGATTTCAAATTAACAACTTAGCTAATAGATAAATTTAGTTCTAAAGCTCTTCTAAGCATATGATCATGCTATTGGACATGCTAACATGGATTGGGCGCTTTCGTGACTTTCACGGTTTCACCCATCTTTTAGCAAGTGTTTAAAAATGCTAATTTGAACTGTTTAAAAAACTAAATGATCATATTGCAGCCTAATCATATCCATTTTGCTAATGCAGTTTCCCGTAATGACCATTCCATGTACATGCTTCCAACAAGTGCAAGTATTGGAAAACAACGTACAATGCATAAATCACAACATGACACAAGTATGTCTCCTCCATATTGTTAAACAAGTTAGGTTCACCCGCGCTCTGCTGCGGGATGTTTGGCGGCCGGTGTTTTTGGTTGGACGTGTTAGAAGGTATATTTTTGTAAAAAAAAAATTAAAGGTCGTTAAGTAACGACCGATTTGAAGCACTGTTTTGGTGCATTCTAAAAAAAACTAACGGTCGACCGCTAGTGGAGAAAGGGGTATTTAAAAAAAAATTAAAATGAGGGTAGTTTTCGTAATTTAACACATAGTGCGATGGGGTATTTCGTAAATATTTGAGGGGCTATTTCGTAAATAAAAAAAAAAACGGAACGCCGGGTTCGGGGCGGACCAGGGTCGGCGCGACTCGACAATACCGATTTAACTGAAAAAAGCGATAGTGAATATTTTGAGGAAAAAAGAAAGCAAAAAAAACGATTAAAAAAAAAATTTAAATGTTCGGACGGGTCGGGTCAACCCGAACGACCGATTTCAAGCACTGTTTTGATGCATTCTAAAAAAAACTAACGGTCGACCGCTAGTGGGGAAAGGGGTATTTTATAAAAAAAAATTAAAATGAGGGTAGTTTTCGTAATTTAACACATAGTGCGAGGGGGTATTTCGTAAATATTTGAGGGGCTATTTCGTAAATAAAAAAAGGAACGGGTCGGGGCGGACTGGGTCGGTTCGACCCGACAATACCGATAACTGAAAAAATGCGAGTGAATATTTTGGAAAAGAAAGCAAAAAAACAATTTAAAAAAAAAAAAACCGATCGGACCGGGTAGGGTTGACCCGGCGTATTAAATGCACCCCGGTCAACCCGGTGCATTTAATGGACACTAAATGCAAAAGGCCATTTAATGCATTCGAGAGGGTATTCCGAGGGAAAAAAAAATTATTTTAGAAATTTTTTGAAAAAAAGAAAAAAAAAATGGCGACCGTGCGCCGTTGCGGGACGATTAGCGCAGCGCGAGGTTTGAGGAAACTTAAAGTTTTATTCATAAAAAAACAGACCGATGACTAAAACAGCGCGAGAGGGTATTCCGAGAGAAAAAAAGGAAAGTTTTATTTTAAAAACTTTTTGAGAAAAAAAAAGGAAAAAAAACTAACTGTTAAAAAAAATATATTCATAAAAAAACATATCGATGACTCCAACAGTGCGAGAGGATATTCCGAGGAAAAAAAAAAGAAAATTTTATTTTAAAAATTTTTTGAGGGAAAAAAAGAACGGGACGCTTAGCGGAGCGCGAGGTTTGAGGAAACTTAAAGTTTTATTCATAAAAAAACAGATCGATGACTCAAACAGCGCGAGAGGGTATTCCGAGGAAAAAAAAAGGAAAGTTTTATTTTAAAATTTTTAAAAAATTTTCACAAAAAAAGGGAAAAAAATGATAAAAAAAGAAAGAAGTAATTGTTAAAAAAACAAAAAAAAAAGAAAACCTTTCATTAATGTGGGGGTGGGGCCGGGTCAAAAAATTTAATGTGACCCGTGGGCCGGGTCGTCTGCCTTTTGTATATATATATAATTCTTATTCTTTTCTTAAGTAGTCCGTTATTTCAATTGGTTTACAACATTTGAACTTTCTACTTTCGTTTTTGTAGCGGGCACAAATGTTACTCGGATGTCGAATGTGTTGGAATATGAACAAAATATAAATTATATATGTCCGGGAATTATTTGAGCCTATGGGGACGCACGCATTTACGCAGAGAATACGTTTATTAATGTAATTAATATTTTTATTAATTATTGTAATATGTTTCACGAAATAATTTAACGGTCTTTAATTACAACGTTAAATGTTAGAACTAATTAAAATATATTAACAAGTTAAGGACTTGTTAGTACAAAAACCAAACCCGTGGGGTGTTGGTTGTGACCGGCCGAACTAAAGAAGTATAAGGGAGGAGAGTGTCGATTTATGAAACTTAAGGAGGTATTATAGTCTAACTTGGATTACATAAGCCCAAAATATAGTTTAAATGGGCCGAGCCCAATTTTATTTCCCATTTTTTTTGTCAGACCGAGGCCCACAAGCCCAAAGAAACCAAATAAGCCCAAAATTTGCTTATTATTACGCAAAGTATCAAAATATAAGCTCTAATAAGCCCTTGACCCTTTTGTTTTAGTTCGACGCAACCAAACACCCCTTTAATCATACGTTTCGTTTTCAAACTTCGATTTTCACGACGATCAACTTGTATAACTAGCATTAGAACACCACAATAAACACAAAAATACAACTTAAATAAGATTTTGGCAACTTACAATTTAGTGTTTTGAAAAGCGTGAAGAATGCGAAACCGACTAACCAAACGTAGTTTTCTATAACCCAAGACAACCAAATATCAACCCGATAGTTGTTTCTTAACTCCGTGTTCTTGCTAAATCTTCAAAACTTATGTTTCTTGTTTCCTTTGGTTGCGTCCGAAATTGAGAGAAAAAGAGAGATGATATGTTTTTTTTGATTTGGAAAACATGCATAAGTGTGTGTTTTAGGTTGAGACAAAACCATATGTACTACACTAGGACATGGTTAAGCTAAAAACTTGCCTCCTTGTTCCCTTTGTTAACCCATAACCGGCCAAGGATCCCAAGTGGCTCGGGATGCCTCCTTTTCGTGTCTGGTTCGCGTAAAACTCAAAAACTTTAATTTTAACATATTTACCGAAGCTCCGTAGTATTTTTATTGATTCTTAAAAACATTTTTCCAATAACCTAGGTTATTTACATGACCTATTTTCAACTTAAACTCCCAAAATTCATTTAAGACATTTATCGGACGTGTCAGGACCAAAATACGAGTTTTTGTCCAAATTTGACCGAAACCTTTCACATTAACTTAAAAGAATTCTAAACCTTCAAAAATGACTTATCACTTTAGATTCACCCAAAAATTTCACTTTCACAACCGTTACGGTCTTTTATCAAATTTCACGAAAACGCCCGTTTTTTGATAACTTTTAACTCACACCTCCACGATTCATGTATTCAGACCATGTTATTTTAAATTATGAGTTTACTTAACCGATAAATTCATTAAACGTTCTTCCAAAGTTACTTAGGCCTATTCTTAAATTAAATGTCATGCCGGTACGCGCTGCATGGAGATTTTCGATAAAGGCGAGAAAACTTCCCGGAAAGCATTAAAAGACCACAAAACACTCCAAAACGAGGAGATGAATCAAAAGTGATTCACTCATAAACTCAATACTCTCTCTCAACACCCGGTTAAACCGTACCTGTTTTACGCAAAATAGGTCAACTTTTCAGTTCTCTTACCAAGAAAACAGACAAAATCGAAAGACTCCGATATAAAATCATATTATTTTATAATACTTAACCCAGGAAAAGTTACCAGCAATCACACTCACACAGAAGAGTTACTACCTACGGTATTCCGCCCTCGGAATCCACCCCTAAGAACCCGTGATTCGACTTAACCACTAGGATCACTTAGATCAACTAGGAATACTTCTAACTTCCTCTTGGAAGCTTACCAAACCCCAACTAGATCCGTAATGATCAAGGCTTGATCCAACGGATACAAGACTTCCCTTACAACTCGATTGATTGAAATAAGATAGATGAACCAAGTCCTAACCTAACCTAGAGACTCGATTCTAAAGAATTGGTATGAGAAAGAAGACCCTCGACAAAACACACAAGTATGGATTATGTACTTATGTGGCTCTCTTGCGGTAAAAAGTTAGATTATTGAAAAATAAAAAAAAAATGGAAAAAAAAAAAAAAAAAAAAAATAGAAAAAAATAAAAAAAAAAAATTACATAAAAGAAAAGGGCAAGGAATGAAAGAAAGAAAAAAAAAAAGAAAAAAATAAAAATAAAACTAAAAAATATTCGAATAAAAATAAGGAAATAATAAAAAAAACAAAATAAAATTAGACTAAAAAAAAAATAAAATAATTAACAACAAAAGAAAAAAAAAGAGAATAGAAAAGAAAAAAAATATAATAAAAAAAAAAAAGAAAATAACAACGGAAATTAAAAATATAGGAAAATACATATAAAAAAAAAAAAAAAAAATGAAAGAAAAAAAACTCAAAAATACATAAGGACAAAAAAAAATAAGAAAAAAGAAAGGAAATAAAATAAAAATAATAAATAAAAAGTATAAAAAAAAAAGATAAAAAACAAGAAAAAAGAAGAGATAAAAGAATAATATGAAAGAAAAAAAAAATGAAAAAAAAAAAACAAAAAGGTGAAAAAAAACGATGAAGAAACAAAAATAAAAAAATAAAAGAGAAAAATAAAAATAACTTAATAAAAACCAAAAAACAAACTCAAAAAAAAAATAAAAGAAAAAAAAAAACAAGAATTCTTCGAATAAAAAACAAAAAAAAATAAAAAAAAAAAAAAAAATTAAAGGGAACATAGAAAAAAAATAGAAAATAATAAAAACGAAAATAACAAAAAAAATGAAGAAAATAAATAAAGAAGAACAAAATAAAAATAATTTAAACTAATGAAAAAAAAATAAAGAAAAAAAAAAATGAAAAAAAGAATATAGAAAAGAGAAAAATAAAAATGAAAAAAAATAAAATATGATTAAGATACACATAACTTTAATTATTTTTCTTAACTGGTAAGATCCATGATTCAAGAATTCGGGAAGACCCTTATTTTTGAATGAATGGGGCCTAAAATAATTAAAAGGTTTTATGTGCTATGTGGTATTTATTTATATAAGGCTTACGCAATCGATTGTTTCGATGTATGTGGCCGGAGTTTATAGGACGAAGGAGCCTTATATGAATAAATGCATGTTTTATTATTAGATAATTAGGATCATATTTAATGTTTGCATGCCTTAATTGTTAAGTGTGTTTAAATAAATGTTATTTAGTTTAGTTGATGTTTATTGGTTTTATTTTAAGTTCTTGACTTGTGAGAAAATAAAAGAGTTTTTCTGAAAACAAAAATAAACATGACTAATGATTATCGAAATAAGATTTATCATGGACTATATATTGCAAAAAGTCAAAAATGGATCCGGCTTACATCCGGTGTAAAATCTTCCATGATTAGACTAGCAATTTATAGTTCATAATGTGTTTTAAATTAAAGTTTTAATTTTTATCAATGACGTAATTTGCAAAAGTACTATATAGTTGCAAGGATAAGGTTCGGGGAGACTCATCAAGACTTCGGTCTTGTAGATACCATTACCCTATAATACCTGACTACGTTGTAGTTTCCTTACCTTGTATACTATGTAGGAAGTCGCGAATGGTCTAGGGTTTGAATGATTTTTAATCATTCTTTAATCTTTTCCCGCGATAAAAAGAAAATCTTTACATTTAAACACACGTTGAATCGTCAATTTTAAGGTATCACTATTTATGTATAAGATACAAGGATAATATGCGATACCGTAATAATAACTTAATTGAGTAAAAGTTTTTATTAAAATAAATGTTACGAAGATGTATGCATGCTTCTTCGTACATATTTGACACGTCAAATAAAATACCCTTTTTCAACTAAGTTTTTGCCATCCAATTTATAAAGACACTTGTAGACTGCTCTTTACCTATGCGTGAGACGCATGTAGATTTGCAATCACAAGGTAATTATACGCTTTTCCGTGAGACGGTGAGTGTTACATAATTACTGTTTTAAAATTGGACAACTTAGCGTTGTTGTGGTTAGACCTGTTAACACGTGGCATAGATGGGATGAAACATGCTTACTAGATATTATTGTAATAAAGTAAGTCCCATATGGTTTAGGAATTGCAAAAGTTGTGAATTATCAATCGTTGATTACCTTTTGAATACACCATCACTAGCAGATCAACTGATGTGGTGGGGGTATGTCAAGTTGGGTCCTAACCTTAGGAAATTAATAGTTTATTTATATAAACGTGGGTAGTTAATTTTCTTCAAGGAGTATTATCGAAAATACTAATTATTGAACTTTACTATGTTTGTAAATGGCACTACCTGTCTAAAACATAAACCATTCGGCTTTCAGGTCGATGTTTGAAATTTCTGGAAATAATTTCAATGACTGGTTTCGTCAATTTAAGATGGTCTTGAGAGTTGAAAGGAAATTGTTTGTCATTGAACAACCTATTTCTCTTGCTTCACCTACCGATTCTGAGTACTTGCGCAGTGGAATGCGGTATATGATTCATAATGAGGTGACTTGTCTTATGCTCGGAAGTATGACTCCTGAACTTTAAAGACAATTCGAAAATTCCTCACATTATGAAATGCTTCAGGAGCTTAAATCCATGTTTGAGAAACAAGTTGGAGTGGAGTGGTTTGACCTGATCCAAACTTTCCATGCTTGCAAACAGGATGAGGGAAAACCAGTTGGCCCATATGTCATTAGATGAAGAATTATGTGGAACTGGAATGTCTTGATTATGTGCTCCCACAAGAGCTTAGTGTTGGTTTAATCTTGAATGGCCTCACTACAATAAGCATAACATGGGGAAGACAGTTGGTGAACTACATGCTATGCTCAATGAGTATAAAAAAGGTTTACCTAAAAAGGCTGAAACACCACAAGTAATGATGATTAAAGGTGGTAAAATCCAGAAGGCCAATAAAAAATCGCTTAAAGCAAAAGGCAAGAATAAGGTTAATGGAAAGGGAAAGGATAAGGAGGTTTATATCCCTAAGCCTAAAAACCCTAAGCCTACTGCTATGGAGCGCCCAGCTAAGGATGATACCTGCCACCACTACAAGGAGGTGGGTCATTGTAAGAGGAATTGTCCTGCTTACCTTGCTGAGTTGATTAAGAAGAAGAAGCAAGTTGGCACTGCCAGTTCTTCAGATGTCTTCATAATAGAATTATTTTCTTTTCCTACTAAATCCTGGGTGTATGACACTAGTTGTGGTACTCTTATTTGTAACACAAAATATGGTCTTGGAGGAGTAAGAAAGCTGAAACAAGTAGAAGCTATTGGAAGTTTTGACTTAGTTTTACCTAATGGCCTTGTGATTTGTTTAGACAATAGTCATTATGCACCTTCTATAACTAGAGGTGTTGTTTCAGTTCACCGTTTGATAGAAAATGGATTTGTCCAGTGTTTTACGGATTTTGGAATTTCAGTTTCTAAAAACAATGTGTTTTATTTTAATGCTATTCCCAGTAATGGTATTTATGAAATTGATATTCATAATCTTGTACCAAATGTTAATTCTATTGTTAGCACTTAAAGGGCCAAACACAATTTGGACTCTACTTATCTATGACAAGGAAATCGTTTCCACATCATCCCGAGAGGGCGACTGATCTTCTTGGAATAATACATACTGATGTGTGTGGTCCACTTAGACATGTGTCAAGACAAGGTGCTAGCTACTTTATTACATTCACGGATGATTATAGTCGTTATGGTTATGTTTATCTTCTTAAACATACACATGAGGTCTTTGAAATGTTCAAAGTGTTTAAGAATGAAGTTGAAAATCAACTCGGGAAGACCATTAAGGCAATACGATCAGATCGGGGTGGCGAATACATAAGCCAAGAGTTTAAAGATTATCTAAAAGTTAACAGAATTGTTCAACAACTTACTCCTCCATACACACCATAACACAATGGAATGTCTGAGAGGAGAAACCGTACTTTATTAGACATGGTGCGATCTATGATGAATCTTACAACTCTGCCTTTATCCTTTTGGGATTATTCTCTAGAGTCTGCAACACGCATTCTCAATATGGTTCCAACAAAGAAGGTAGATAAGACACCATATGAACTGTGGTATGGAAAAGTTTCAAACTTGTCTTACTTAAAGGTCTGGGGATGTGAGGCTCTTGTGAAGAGAGATACGCCTGACAAACTCGAACAAAGATCTGTTAAGTGTATCTTAATAGGATACCCAAAGAAAATGATGGGTTACTATTTCTACTTCCCACCTGAAAATAAAATTGTTGTTGTAAGGTATGCTGAATTCTTTGAGAAACGTCTTATAAATCAAGAAATCAGTGGGAGGGCGGTAGATCTTGAAGAAATTCAAGAAGAAGATACAACACCTTCTGAAATCACTAGAAACATTCCTCAAGAGGTGGAGGGTTTTGAACCACCACAACCACCACAAGAGGAAGTGATTCCGATTCGTAGGTCCGGAAAGACACATCGAACTCCAAACCACTTATGTCTAAATGTAGAAGTGGAGGAGCATAGTCTAGGGGATCTTAATGAACCCACTAGCTATAAAGCCGCAATGTTAGACTCTGAATCTAATAAGTGGATCGATGCTATGAATGCGGAAATACAATCCCTGATGGACAAAATGGTATGGGTCATGGTTGATCTTCCTCTTGGTTGTAAAACTGTTGGGAGTAAGTGAATTTTTAAGAAAAAGACTGACATGGATGGTATTGTACACACCTATAAAGCTCGTCTTGTAGAAAAGGGTTATACTCAACTCTACGGGGTTGATTATGAAGAAACGTTCTAACCCGT
>BQNB010044888.1:0-10842 GCA_026074375.1 Tanacetum coccineum | reverse complement strand
CATTTGTTTTCAGTTTTTTAGCACTTGGATGACATTTAGAGGAAATACACGTGACTTGGGCTCATTTGGAGAAGAAACGGATAAGACTACGACTGTACACCATTTATCTTGAAGAATCGTGCATACAGAGCGTGGAGACGGCGTCGCAGGCATAAAGCGATGTCGTTGTGATATTTCTAGTGACGGCGTCGTGGATTTGACGACGACGTCAGGACGTAACCGACTTAAACCAAATATAGAAGATTCGACATGGTGACGCGTTGCGACCTCTACTTGACGTCGTCGCAACACTTTTCCAATAAATACAAAACCGATTTTAGGGTTTTAAGTGTGTAACTTTGTATAACTTTTAGGAGACGAACCCTAGTCATTCTAGCAGCTTTTAGGGCGTCTTTAGGGCCTCAAAACCCTATTGTAACTGACCTTAATCCATGTTTTAACCAAGTAAGATTGTTTATCTTTAATCATTTAATATGTCTATGTATTGTTTGATTGATTTATGTTCTTGCTCTCCTTATAACATACGAGGCTAAACCCTCATTTGTATTTACTTATGATAGTATGAAACTTAGATTGTAGAACATTCGTATTCGCCAAGAAACGAATTGTTATTTAGTGATATCTCTTCTCTTCTTCTAAGTATCAAATCTCTATTGTAATTATCTTGTGTATTTGTGTGATTCGGATGGTGTGTAAATCCGATTGTGTAGATCTAGTTATTGTGTACTGATTGTGAAGTGGTAGATTGGTTTTAGCTAAGATTAGGACTTGACATTTAGCTTAGTGTCGGAAAACAACGTAAGCGACGTGTAAACGGTTTTCTCCGCCTAAAGGGAGCTTGTTGACATAGTGAAGTCTCGAGTAGAATACTCGGGGAGTGGAGTAGGGCGTAGAGGTGCTTCGTAGCCGAACCACTATAAAAGCTTGGCGTCTTGGTTTGATTGTTTCTTTCCTTATCTCTTTATATTATTGTCATTGTTATTTAGCTTTAGTTTAGATTGTTATATTGTTTGTTCATATTCTGAATTGGTTAAACATACAACTCGAATCTAAATATTTTGAAAGCTAACTTTTAAAACGTAAAACGAACCTGTAAACTATTCAACTCCCCCTTCTAGTTACCACAATTGGTATCAGGAGCCAAGGTCACTTAAGATTTATAAAATATACTGTATTTTAAAGCTTGGATCGATCTATGAATTCCGACAAATATCTAGAAGGGCAATCTATGCAAAGACCACCACTTTTTGAATGTGATAGTTTTATTTATTGGAAAAATAGATTCGAGACATATGTTAAATCAAAAGATCTAGATCTTTGGCATGTTATTACCAACGGTGATTTTCAACCTATTGAACAAAATCCCCGGAAACCAAATTAGATGAGGTTATCCCTTTTGAAAAACAAAGTGACGATCTTAAAAATAAGCTTGCGAAAAATAACGAAGCTAAAATGGTCATTTACAATGCTTTGCCAAGAAAAGAATATGACATAATTTTTATGTGTAATACGGCAAAAAAAAATTGAAAAACTTTGTTAATCACCCATCAAGATAATAACCAAGTCAAAGATAACAAGATCGACCTTTTGGTACAACAATATGAACAATTCATCATTTCTGAAGACGAAACTATAGATAGTGCTTTTGCTAGATTTAATACTATCATTACTAGTCTAAAAGCTCTTGATGAAGGTTATTCTAGCAAGAATTATGTTAGGAAGTTTCTTAGGGCTTTACATCCTAAATGGAGAGCAAAGGTCACGACGATTGAAGAATCAAAAGACTTAACATCACTGTCACTTGATGAACTCATCGAGAATCTCAAAGTTCACAAGATGATCATCAAGAAAGATTCTGAAATAATCAAAGCTAAGGGAGAAATAAAATCTCTTACTTTAAAGGCTAAGAAAGAATCTAGTGATGAAGAGTGTTCGACTTTCGGAAGTGAAGACGAATAGTACGCCATGGCTGTAAGAGACTTTAAGAAGTTCTTTAAAAGAAGAGGTAGATTCGTGAGACAACCTCGGAACGACAAAAAGACATTTCAAAGAAGCCGTGATGACAAGAACGGTAAAAATGATAGAAAATGCTTTAGATGTGGCATCCCAAATCATCTTATTAGAGAATGTCCAAAACCACCGAAAGACAAGAACCAAAGAGTTGTCAGAGGTTCTTGGAGTGATAGCGGTGAAGAAAATGATGAGAAGGTCAAAGACGAAACGCTTCTTGTAGCTCAAGCATCAAGTGAGGTATGTTCCGAATCCTCTTACTTTAGTGATGAAAACTCATCAATAGATGATTTTAGTTTTAGATTAATGAATATGATCAAACTGTGTTGATGCCCCACGCATGATCAGATTTTTATGATATAAAGAGTTTGTTTATTGGAAGAATCCAAAATAACAAAGAATTGTGTGACTTTGTATGTTTAATCCAAAGTGTATGCGGAATCTTCACTTAGATAATAATAGGAGAAGTTTGTTAATTGAAACAGTTATGATACAAAAACAATGGAACACAAAAAACTACTGCTTCAATACGTATTAAATAAGTACCGAGTTACTCTTGAAGAAGTACTGGGGTTACAAACCTTGAAGCTATTACAATGTATCTCTAAAAGTTTTGTCTTACACTACACTAGGGATCTCCTTTTATAGAAATACAAGGAGCCCTTTAACACATATTTCTGCCTATCTATTAGGGTTCAGTTACAATTCAAAACTAAACATCCCGAAATACTCTCCATGCATTCTTATCTTCAGTTCATCAGCTTTGACCATTTAGCAGTACAAACTCCGTCACACTAGCTGTTTAAGTATACTTTGGCGCAGTACTAGCTTTTGTACTGGCATCGTACTAACTTCCTTTAGTACTTGTGGCAGTATTAAGTCATTATGAAGATTTATCCTAACAATACTCCCCTAAACTAGTTTATGACTGTCCTTCAAATCATCACTGTTTCTTTTGAATAAAATCTTCTAGTCTTCATCTTCTGCTGATGATTCTTTCAAACAATTTTATCACTTCTGCACTTGAGATCTTATGAATCTGATAAGTTCAAATGCCTGGGAACTCTCATGATCTACCTCCATTTTCTACTTAACATCTTTGTCATCATCTCTTGGCTTAAGGGATACTTCTTTTCTGTCAACATATTGAAATTGCTAAGCCATTGTCCATCAACAATGAATATGGAATACCACAAAAATCACATAATCTCCAGCTTTAGAAGTTATATCATGTTGATCTTTCCAAAATCTCATCATCTTCTTCGCAGGCTCAAACAAAGTATGTAGATCTCCCCAAAGCATAAGATCAAATCCTTGTTGGTGCTGAAGTACGTATCTCTCATTGACTAATCTTGTACCAATTCATTCTACAATCCATTCTGTCAAAAATCTTCAAGCATTTCACTTCGGTATCTTATAATTCTTTGAACTTTCCATCAACCTCTGAAATCACTTGATAGTACATTGAATGTGTTCTTGTCATATACACTGTCTTCCAATCTACAATGGAAACATGATGTTGATAAAGAATTGTCAACCTCTATGAGAGCCTTTTCTTAGGGAAAAACTATAGACCAAAATTTCCTTGTGTTCTCTTTCATCATGCATATTCTTCTAGCTTTTGTCTCTTCTTGTTGTTTTCTAAGGAATGGACTTCTTTCTCTTTGATGGCTGGTTTCTGTGAACAGACTTCTTCCCTTTCCTCTTGTGTAACAGCCTCTTCTTCCACAATCTTTTTAGTAGATCTTTCTTTTTTAGGAGACTTTTGCTTTTTACTTCCTTGCTCTTCATCCATAGGCTTAATATTCTGATTAAAATCCCAAATCTTTTCAAAGATTGGCTGATGTCATTGTAAGACATTCCCTTGAAGTCAGTGATCTTGTAATTTCCTTGGTTCTTCAAATATTTGGATCTTGTTCCTTCTAGCTTGAGCAAGTGTCTTAGGGCTTCATTTAGAGAATGGATATCTATATGACTGAAGATCATATCCAGTCAATCTTCTTTGTAAACTTTAGCTGATCCATAGCTCTTTTTCCATTTCTTCTTCATCCCACTGTCTAGCAATCTCCTCATCTCTAGCAATTTGAGCTCTTTGATCCTAGTCCATTGCTCTTCAAGTCTAATTGCTTCAGCATAACTTAACTGTTCTTGCTCAAGCTCCTTCTTTGACTTCTTCTTAGGCTCTTCTTCTATTAAGATGGCTTTTCCTTTATCTTTTCTTAATCTTTTCTCAGCACTTCTTCTTGAATATGTAACAGTTCCTCCAGCAGTAACAAGGGTTGCCTTAGCAGTACTAACTGTTGGAACTTCTTCACTAACAGGACCTTTCTTCAACCGGGAAAAGTACTAACCTCATCACTTGCTTTTCCACTACCCTCTTGATCTTGAATGAATTCAGTTGGAGTTACTTCTTGAATAAATAATTTAGTATCAGCACTTGCTTTTTCTTGAATCTCTTCATCAGAAAACTTCCTCCCCTGTTGGAACGAATCCATCTCCAAAGGCTTCATCTCTGAAATAAACAACCCTAGTTTGTTTCCTTGGGGCTTTTTTTTTTCCCCAAAATTATAAATTTTATCTGAGACTCTAGTTTCTTGACCCTGAGAATAAGCTTGGTATAAGCAAAACTGTAGGTTTTCTTAGTCTTCAACAAGTCAGCCTCTAAAACTCCAATCCTGTCAGAAAGAGTGTTAACTAAATTCATCAATTCTTGAAGTTTCAAACTACCCTCATCACTCCTATGTGAGTGAACAACATGAAGAGGTGAGTCATAGGGTGTAGGAAGATGGTGTTCTGAACCAGGTTGTGTTGGTGAAAGTTGTGAAGGTGAGGGTTGAGTAGGTGATGGTTAAGTAGGTGATGGTTGAGTAGGAGATGGTTCAGGTGAAGGTGAAGGTGTAGGGGAAGGTGAAGATGTGATTCTAGAAGGGGAAGGTGAGGGTTCAGTATCATCTAACATAGTGGGAAATAGAGCAACATCCTGGCCTGAAAATCCCTTGGTGGATCTCTTCATATTGCTAAAAACCTTCATTGTTAGAGATGGAACAGAATAAAATCTTGTGTGTTGTTGAAGCTTGTGTCTCTGCATGTCTAGGCATAGTTGTATAAACCTAGGGTACATCAAAAACTTATGGGGACTAGAGATGTTAGACACCATGTGTTCAAATATCATCCTAGAAAAATTAAACTTTCTATTGGTGGCTAAACAAATGACAGCAGCTGCAATATTACTACTAAACTGCTCCCAAGCAGTCTTCTTTGGGCTTAAACAATGAAGAATAAGATGAATAAGAAACCTCCATTGAGGTGAAAATGCACCTTTTTGAAAGGTTAACTTATCTGAGTCAGTAGTATAGCCCATAAGCGCCAATTGCGCAAAAATCTCTGTAGTTGGAAGAGAGGTAATACCATCTTGATCATCCAGCTTGAGATGTCGCCGTAAAGAACCTTCAGTGATTGAAAGTGAGTGTCCATCAATAGTAGCATTAATCTTGACGTCGCCATTACCATCAGTCAAAACCTCAGCGGACCTCCAAAATTGTTTTATAAAGGATACACACACCTCTGGCTTCTTAGTAAGTGCATAATGAATGTGACTTCGAGTGATGAAATCTATGATCTGATGAAACCCTGCACTTCCCGTAGATTTGTCCAGAAATGCTACCATGTTATGCTTGTCACAAAAATCCAAATTTGCCATGAGTAAAGTTGTGAGGTATTGAGTGGGATATGATCGTGTATGTAAGAATGAGGGCTGGAGAAAGTTAATTGCAATTTAATAGAGAAAACAGAGAGATATTAGTTGACCAATATTAAGTAAATGGAAGTTATTGTGAATAAATCATATGAATATATAGTTGATCCACGAAAGTCCAATTGGTCAAACCCCTATTCCATAGGTATTTGGCGGAAATATCTCAAACGGGGGGGGCCTTTCCTATCAATAAATGAAAAATCTGTCTAGGCCCCAAACAGTACTAACGGTCATCTAGCAGTATTAAGTTTGGCCTAGCAGTACTAAAAATTGCCTAGCAGTATTAACTTCTCCACCCATAAGCAGTACAAACTCCATATGTTTGTAAGACTTAAAAGAATAACTTCACACAATCTCTCTTTTCTGTTTTTAGGCTCACATTTCATCTCTCAATTCTTTTGGCTCACTTGTTCGCTCTGTTATTTTTCACAAACAGATCTCTTTATGTTTTGAGGGCTCACCAATTCTCTCTTTTGTTTTAGCTCACAAAATCACACAAAGTGTAGTTTTTGGCAAACTACCAGCCATAAACGGATTTGTTGAGTCTTTACCAATAGTCGTTTGCTTTGGACTAGCCATTGCTTCATTAGTATAAAACATGGGTGCAATGATTACCATATAGGTTTTGAGTAAACTACTAATACTATAACGATTTGAGAAGTCTTTACCAGTAGCCGTTTGCTCTGGACTAGCCAATGCTTCATTGTAAAAACATGGTGCATTGAGGACCATATAGTTTTGAGTAAACTATCAACTATCAACGGATTTGGGAAGTCTTTACCAGTAGCCGTTTGCTCTGGACTAGTCAATTCTTGATGTCTATAAGACATGGTGAATTGATGGGACCATTTTGTTGTGTGGTCGAACAACCCAAACACTTTAAGATCAGCCAACAGTTTCCTTCCCCTCAAATAATACATTATGAAGTAAAACCAATTTGAACACCTCATTGTTTATCCTGAAAAAGTTAGCTTAAAACCAAGAAAAACATAATCCAAGCATGTTTCATGTTTAACAGTATTAAGTGTTATTCACAGGATTAACAAAAAATACATAGAAATAACTAGCAGTACTAACTATAAGTAACAGTTTTAACAAACAGTTTTAAATATAACTAGCAGTACTAATGAGATCTAGCAGTATTAATTTACAAATAACAAACAGTACTAACATTGAACAAACTTTACAAAACAAACAAGAGATTTGGGCCTTAGGGATTGAGCATTCCAATACTTGAGACCAAGTATCAACACAACAACCACACAACACAACAACCCCCCCAACACACACACACACATAATCTACCAGCATCAAAACCTTTTGTAAGAAGATCAGCTACATTAAGTTGAGTATCAATTTTAGCCATTTGAATCAACTTTTTAGTATTACAATCTCTTATAAAGTGATGCCTAATCTCTATATGTTTTGTTTTAGAGTGCTGTACAGGATTTTCTATTATACAGATAGTACTGGTATTGTCAATGTAAATTATAGTGTTCATAAAATTGTACCCATAATCAAGCAATTGGTTTTGGATCCAGAGAACTTGTCCACAGCAACTTGCAGCAGCCACATAATTCTAGCTTCAAGTTGTTAGAAGTGGGGGCCAACCACAATTGTTTCTTGCATTGCCAAGAATTCAACCTATTTCCCAAAAATTGACAACCTCCGTGGATTGATTCCTATCAAGTGTAGCTCAGCATAGTATTATCAGTGTAAGCAACTAACCTCCATGGAAGAATCTTTTTAGATACCCAAAGACCTAGAGATGGTTTGCTTTAAGGTATCTAAAAATTCTTTTGACGTAAGAGAATTGGGAAGTTTTTTTGGGGAAACCTGAAACCTTGCACTAGCACAACGCAAAAACATAATATCTGGTCTAGATGCTTGTAAGATACATCAAGATCCAATCATAGATTCTATAAAGATGCTCATCAACATATCAGCATCTGACTCTTTAACCATGGCTTTTCCAAATCTGTGGGAGTGGTGAGTGGAGGCAGGACTTCACATCTGTGTAGTTTGAACTTCCTCAGGATTTCATTGAACATATTTAAATCTTGACTAAATAAAATATGCCTTTCTTTTGCTTTTGTTGGACCTTGCAACCCAAAAAGTAGGTGAGTTCTCCCATAGAAACTCATCTGAAACTTATCCTTCATAAGGCTTTCTCAAATTCTTCACATAGTTCCTTCTTGGTAGATCAAAAATGATGTCATTAGATAGATTTGCACAAGCAAAATTATGCCTTGGTTGACTTTTGTGAACAGAGTTTTGATCAATTTGTCCTCTTTGAAATCCATTGCTCAAAAGATAAGTGGCCAATGTGTCATACCAGGCTCTGGGTGCTTGATGAAGTCCATATAGTGCTTTCACAACTTTGTAAACTTTATCAGGATGGTCAGGATCTTCAAACCCTGGAGGTTGACATACATACACCTCCTCTTCAATTTGACCATATAAGAAAGCACTTTTGACATCCATTTGGTAGACAGTAAAACCCATATAAGAGGCATAGGCCAGGAATATTCTTATAGCCTCAATCCTAGACACTGGAGCAAATACTTCATCATAGTCAATGCCCTCTTCTTGTGTATGTCCTTGGGCAACAAGTCATTGCTTTGTTTCTGACCACATATTCCCCTCTCATCTTTCTTGTTCTGTAGTTTCCACTTTGTACCAATATAGCCTATGCCCTTTAGGCTCTCGTCTACAAAGACCCATAACCGTTTGTAGTTTGAATTATAAAAGTTACTTCTTGCATATGTTCTACCCATGCGGATCACTGAAGAGCTTTGTTGAGAAACTCTTCTTTGTTCTGCCTTGAGATAAGAAACACGGCAAAAAGGCATGTATGTAAGTTCCTGGTGAGTGTGTCTTCCTTCATAATGCACCAACAAATCTAGTTCAGAATAGAAGTTGTCATCCTTCTTGTCTCTTGAACAGGAAGACTACACATCACCCAATACATGATCAATTGGATGATCTTTGTGAATTTCTTGTATGAGGAGTGGAAAGAAGAAACTTCATAAGTGGTGAAATATTCCCAGATTGACAATTTCTTGATCCTCCACTTGTGTTGTCTTCAGTTGTAGGAATTGGGTCCCATCAAGCCTTCAGGAAGTTGCCAGTATTAAGTTCTCTACCACAAGTTATTAACTTGTGGACTGGCTCAGTAGATTAACTGGTCATCATCAATACCATTTATCCTGTAAAATGCAAGTCCTCATGAGTCCCATCTTTTGTATTAGGATAATTGTGCATCATTCAACAGATTTGAGTGAAGCAATTTGCATCATCCAAAGTAAGATGCATACTTCAAATTTGCTGAAGAATACAATCTTGATCTTGTTGAGTGGATATGCTGGACTCAGAAATTCCGTGTATACCTACAGAAACATTAGAAAAAGTCCCTGCAACTACTGGCACATAATTCATAGATTGGGTTAGAGAATCCCAGATTCAAACAGCCCCTTGGGACCATTTCCTTCTAAATAGGGTTTATTCTCTAGCAATAACAACATGCATGTTTTCCTGTACTTTCTTGGTTTATTGTTGTATACACTAAAACTTGCTACTTAATGAGATAACCCAAACAAATAAACCTTCATCATTTTTTCCATCAAACTTGCCCACTTATCTAAGGTATTTAGAATTGTAAACATGACATCCAAATGGCTTCATGAATCTATAGCTGGTTTTAATACCCATAAAGAGTTTCATGAGGAGTCTTGTTATGAGGCTTGACTATAAGACCTATTTTGTCCATAGCAAGCAGTCAGACACAGATTCTGCCCAAAGGTTGTAGGTAACTTGAGAAAAATTCTGTAACCATTGTTCTAGCAGCTCAATGTGGAGTGTCTTATTCTTTCTTTCAGCTACCACCATTTTGTTGAGGTGTTCCTTGCTACCACTGTATTTCTTTTGATCATTTTTCTCTACAGAATCATCCATCACGGTTTTTAAAATTGTGTCCCATTATCACGTTGTATTATCAGATAACTTTCTTATCCACTAGGTTTTCTATCTCTTTTATAAAGTTTTTAAGAATCTCACTTAGTTTCATCCTTAGTTCTTAAAAAGAAAAACCCATGAAAATCTACTGATCATCTAGTAACTACAAGCAATATGTTCTGCATAAGATGCTAAACAAAAGTTGGACCAAACAGATCCATATGCAGCATAAACAATGGCTTAGTATTGGGACTAAAGGCCTTGGTCTTACAAGAGGCTCTATGTTGCTTGCCTTTAAGACAGGCAACACATGTTTGGTCATTCTCAAATCTTTTTAAAGGTAAATCTCTTACAAGATTTTCTTTGACAAGTTTATTAATATTTTTAAAATTTGACGATTGACCAGCCTCCTATGCCAATAACCTTGATCCTCAGATGTTAGGCCTTTGCAACTAGACAAAGGTTAAACTATCTTTAGGAACTATGTTTTTTATATCAAAACTATACATGTTATCCTGTCTAGGAATTTTAAGAAGTATCTGATTTTCATCAGGCAACTTAAAATTTAGAGATAGAACAAGACATTCAGAATCAGTAAAAAGAACATAGTTCTTTTTGTCACACATCTTGTAAGACACTAAAAAGGTTAAACTTTAACTCTTTGACAAAGTATACATCTTCAAAATCAAGTTTATCTGTTTTGATAGTACCTTTACCAGTGAGTCTTCCTCTATTTGCTCCTCCACCAAAAGTAACGTAACCTCCATCAAATTCTTTGAAATCTGAAAGGTGAGCTATGTTTCCAGACATGTACCTTGAGCATCCACTATCCACAAATCCTTTTTCATTTAGTTGGGAATTGCTCTGCACACAAAAACTTATAAAGTTAGTTACTTTTAGTTTTCCTTGGGGACCCAAGCCATTACTGACTTGGATCTGCCTCGTGCATCAATGTAGTTGTATTTGTTGAAAACAATGGGGACCCAAGCCATGATTACTTTCTTGTAAAAGGGCCTTTTAACAATTGATTGTGCTTGTTTTTTAAAATATGTCTTTGGTCTAGCATAATGAATTGTTGGTTTGGGGTGAGCAGTATTGATTGGCCTAGTAGTAGTAATAGGCCT
>BQNB010044887.1:21697-44617 GCA_026074375.1 Tanacetum coccineum | reverse complement strand
AAGTCCCAACAACTAGGAAGTGACTTTGTGATGTACAATAAAGCTTGTTTTGTTTGTGGAAGTTTTAACCATGTGCAGGCTAACTGCAATTGCCATCAAAGGGAAAGGGTGGTATCTGGGAATAATTATACAAGGGTGAATTACAACTATTCTGTTAAAAAGGCTCACCCTAGTGCTCATAGGAACATAGTTCCAAGAGAAGTTTTAATGAAAACTGGCTTAAGACCACTTAATACTGCTAGGCCTGTTAATACTGCTCATCCCAAAACTACAATTTATAGTGCTAGATCAATGTCATGTTTTTCTAAATCAGCACAATCAACTGTAAAGAGGCCCTATCAAATGAGAACAACATTAACTAACAAATTTTTTTGTCAAAAAGTTAATACTGCTAAAGGAAAAGTTAATACTGCTAGGCCAAATACAGCAGTAGTTAATGCTGTCAGGGCAAATCAGGTTAATGTTGTTAAGGCCTCAGCATGTTGGGTTTGGAGACCTACCAAACTTAACAGTGCATCAATTACTTTCAAGAGACATAATTATGTTAATGCACGAAGCAGATCCAAGTCAGTGATGGCTTGGTCCCCAAAGGACACTAATTTCCTTATTTTTATGTGCAGGGTCATCCACAAAAAGAAGATCAAGGATATGTTGAGAGTGGATGCTTAAGGCACATGATAGGCAACATGTCCTATCTTTCAGACTTTAAAGAATTTGATGGAAGATATGTTACATTTGGGGGAGGAGCCAAAGGAGGACGAATTACTGGTAAAGGAACTCTTAAAACTGGTAAACTTGATTTTAAAGATGTGTACTTTGTCAAGGAGTTACAGTTTAACCTTTTTAGTGTTTCACAGATGTGTGACAAAAAGAACAGTGTTCTTTTTACTGACACTACATGTAACAACCCGAGTTTTTTGACCCGTATGACGATCGCGAATCAGACGTCATAATTATTATTTTATAAATTCGTATGATCGAACGTCGACATTTAATATTTTATTTGTCGAGAATAATTATTTTCGTGTTTTATTACGAATAATACTGGAGATATTTTTAAAATATTTACTTCTGACGTTTCGCGAGTCGACGTTTGACCGCACGCTCGTTAACCGTTTCGAGCATCGTAAAAATATACGACGCGACTCGTTATTATTTTTAAGATCGTAAATTTATTATTTTTATGAATGTCGTCATTTTGTTCCTTGTCTTGAGCCGGATTCGTGTTTTAAAATGTACATATTTTATTAAATGTTTTAAATTTAAATTAAGGTGACGGAAATAAAAATAGTCTCGGAAGTGAAAGCCCGAGCTTAAGTAGTCGGTTTTTATGTGAGTAAAAAGTTGGTGTGTCAAATATCTAAAATAGAAAAGAGGGAGGGACCAAAGGCGTCAAAAGCCCAAACTACAATTACTATATAAACTTAACAACACACACATACTTCCATTTTTATAAAAACCAAAATATGTGCTCTCTCCCCTCCTCTTTTTTTTCGGCCGAGTACCACCACCGAAAAAAACCGCCGTCGGTTGCCGGAAAAATCACATGCACGACGATCCGATTATATTTTCTTAATCCCCTCGTCGATGCCTACAAATCCCACTAATAAAAAGTGACATGCAATGAGTATTTTTGGAGTTAGGGTTCGGGTAAGTTTCAAGGATTTTCGAGTTAAAAAGAGGTGTAAAAGAGTTAGATTATGGTGTTTTGAAGTTTGGTTAAATTGGAAAGTGTTTGGTCTCGGGTTTGTGTTTGCGTCCGTGGGTTCGAACCACAAAGAAAGCCAGAACCAACACCTTGTGTGTTGTTGTGAGTATTTTCTTACTCATTTGTTTCGTTTATGATTATGTGTTTTGCCTAAGTAGCGATAACCCACTGAGCCCTTTATCATGAACTGTCAATTACTAGATTGTAAGCGCGAGTGTTATAAATAGATCTATTTGGGATTGACGTCCCCGTTTGGGTGAGTAGCGCTCACTATGCCGGTTTGCCGGACAACAAACGTATACCATGTCGGATTTTGGGATGTTGCTGGTTAGAACATCATTCACGGGCATTGTTGGCAATTTATTGCATTCATACACGTCGAGCTTCAGTGTCATGAGCTTAGGAAAACGTAATTACTTTTTATGATGTTTGTATCTGTTGCTTAATCATACACTTGGAAATCTTGCGGTCCTACAATTGGTTTACATAAACCTATGAATTCCCCAACTTTATGTTGACGTTTTAAGCATGTTTTCTCAGGTCAATAAGGCACGAGGTGCCCAGATACATTGGGGGTCACTCTTTGGAGAGAGTTAATACTAAAGATTTGGGTCGTATTACATTTTGGAAACATTTGTCATAAACCAAAATCTTTACTTATATTGTCGAACAATTCGAAGCCATGAGCTTATGTAATGAACAAGTATTATGTTAATCCAATGAATCTTTTTAAAATGACATGTTTAGTGGTCGTTCTCATATCTCGTGCTATTGATCTATGAAGTAACGCCCTCAGATATTCAATATTTCGTTGCAACTCAGATTTGGGGGTGTTACAGATTGGTATCTACAGCCAATGTTATAGAGAAACTGGTCCAAAAAGTTGTTGTTGGACTACCCCAAACCATTTTATACACGCATTTACAAATGGGGTTTGCACAGGACACACATACATTACTTGTTTGCATTCTAGTATATATACTTACATGACATACACTGTTTTAGCATTAGTAGTTTACTAAGTGCTTGCATGATTGATATACGAGTATATAAATTATATTACGTATATTACTATAAGAGTCTTAAAAATTAATACTTATATAAGTTATTTTTGTTTTTACAGCAGTCATGTCTTCTGCATCATCTGCGGTTACCTACACTTCCGTCTACACCGACTCTGAGCCAGGGAGGGTATTTTGGGGAGCCGATGAGGAGATATCGGACGGTGGTTCTCCACGAGTCATCGTATACGGATACAATGAACTCCCTATGCAACCAGTAGCCCTACCATCACCGGATTACATCCCTGACCCCGGGGAGCCACAGACACCACCAGTACCATAGGACGAGGATGAGCGTGAGCATATGTTCATACAGCCACATGATCCTGACTACGTGTCAGAGCCTATATACCCTGAGTATATACCATTGGAGGATGAGCATGTGTTTCCGGTTGAGGAGCAGCCATTACCTCCTGTTGATTCACCTACTGTTGAGTCGCCAAGGTATGTTGCTGAGTCGGATCCCGAGGAGGATCCAGAGGAGTACGAGGATGATGAGTCAAATCCAAAGGATGGTCCTGTTGACTATCCTATGGACGGGGGAGAGGATGGAGATGATGATGACGGTGATTCATCTAGGGATGACGCCGATAATAAGGATGAGGACGAGGAGGAGGAGCACTTAGCTCCGGCTGACTCCACTGTTGTTGTACCTACTGTTGAGCTTGTTTCCCCACCTGAGGGAACAGAGCCTGTTACACCACCACCCTCCACTGACATTACTACCACTGGAGCTAGGATTACTGTCCGTCTTCAGGCTTCCATATCCCTTCCACCAGAGGCAGATGTTGAGAGACTTCTAGTCATGCCTACTCTACCACCATCACCACTTAACTCACTATCACCACCCTCTGCAGGGGAGTGCCTTGCTAGGTGCATGACCCCATCTACACATTCATCACCACCACCTATGCTATCACCATTACTACTATCATTTGGGTGTCCAACCCAAATCCAAACACACAGGATAGCCTCCACTCAGGCCCTTGTTGATGCGGTTACTATCACATTACCATCACCTCCACTACCACCACTACCACCATCTCTATACATACCACCACCTGTTGACCGTAGGGATGATATTCCCGAGTCTGAGCAGCCACCTCGCAAGAGGTCATGTTTGTTTGCTCTAGGCCCCAGCTATGAGGTCAAGGAGAGTTCTACTGCTAGACCTACTAGAGGTCAAGGGGTAGACAATGGGTTTGTCAGCACCTTAGATGCTGAAGAGAGATGACAATGGATTAGAGAGGTTGGGTATGGTATTAGGGATACTTGGGTGGATCTGGCAGAGGCAGTTCCTGAGATAGCATCTATGACTGTGGGAGAGGTCAATACTAGGGTTACAGAGCTTGCTGAGCTCCATGAGCATGATACGCTGGACTTATATGCTCTACTAGAGGATGCTCAGGATAGTAGGACTCGTATATCAATGAGTCGACTTGCTTATAGAGGATAGGATAGCTCATCAAGAGACAATACTGATTGTGGAGGAGGAGGCCTATGCTTCTCGAGAGGCTTGGGCTCATGCGATAGGATTGAGTCAGGTGGTCCATTATGAGCTTCAGACCCACCGTGAGCAGGTATATGGACACGAGTCCCAGCTCCATGAACATCAGACCCAACTACATTTGCAAGGTACTTTGATTCAGACAAAACACCAAGTACATGAGACTCGCTCTCAGATGCAGCAGGCTGAGATGGTAGAGCTTCGAGAGACTAACTGTATGCATCAGGCATAGATAGTAGAGACTCTCCATGTGATGAGAGACATGAGGTGAGAGATGGGTAACATGCAGGCCGAGTTGTTAGCACTGCGAGAGCAGCAGAGGAGAGCTGGACAACCAAGACCAGATGCTAGAGTTCTAGATCACCAGGAGGCTTCTAGGGATGCTGATAGTCGCATCTAGTAGTTTATGTCATTTCATTTTGCTAGGCAGTTGTTCAGGCATGTTAAGTATTAGGGGTTCTCCCTGTTAGCATAGCCTTAGATCTTTTGTATTTTATTTTGTGTACCAAAAACTATTTCATGTAAAATTTTCTAAGTTATGAATGAAATAGATGTGTTATATTGTACTATATACCCCTCTTGTGTTGTTGTCTCATATGTGAATTATTGTATGTCTTGTCATGACCTCACATTTTGTCTCTTGTGATTTAGACGAATCATGGCACCTATGACGAGACGAGGACCGAATACCCCACCTAACAACACCAACCCAAACAACACCAACCTAAACAACATGACTCCAGAATCCGTTCAAGCTATGATTGATCAAGCTCTTCTGCGAAACTCCACCAATGGAGACGGAAGCCACAGTTTACAAGGGGATAACCGAAGGAATGTGCAAACTAAACGCCCTTATTTCTACGCTGACTTCATGAAATGTCAACCTTTGAACTTTAAAGGAAATGAAGGCGTTGTCAGTTTAACCTGGTGGATTGAAAAGATGGAATTAATTTTCAATATCAGTGGTTGTGCTATTGAAAATCAGGTTAAGTTTACCACCTGCACTATGTTAGGGGCTGCTTTGACTTAGTGGAATAGTCAGATAAGAACCTTAGGTCCTGATGCATATTCGATGACTTGGGAAGTACTCAAGAAGAAAATGACGGACAAGTATTGGTCGCAGGGTGAAATCAAGAAACTAGAAATCGAGTTGTGGAACCTAAAGGTCAAAGGGAAATGGAACGATGTTCCAACATACATTAAACGTTTCCAAGAGCTAACCCTGATATGCACAAAGTTTGTTGCTAATGAAACTGAGAAGGTTGACAAGTACATAAGTGGAATCCCTGATAATATTTATGGAAATGTAAAGTCTTCCAGACCCAAGACGTTAAATGAGACTATAGAGTTGTCCAACGACTTGATGGATCAGAAACTCCACACCTACGTGGAAAGGCAGACTAACAACAAAAGGAAGGCTGATGATGCATCCAGAAACAACCATGGCCATCAACACAACCCTTTCAAGAGACAGAATGTCGCCAAGGACTACAATAATGGGGTCGGTGGAAAAGAAGCCATACTGGTGATCTTTGCCCAAGTGCAACCAAGTGCCAATTTCATCACAATGGCACGTGTACTCAGAAATGCCCACAAATTATAACAAGGTAGATGCACTTTGCCGCGACTACAGAAGTTCTGGCAACGCTAATGTTACTAATGCTAAGAGGGACAACAAGGCAATTCCCAAGGGGAATGGTTGTTTTGAATGTGGAGCTCCTGGACATTTCAAGAGAGATTGTCCAAAGTTAAAGAATAAGGATGGGGAATGGGAGTGCCAACAAGGCCTTGGGTGTATGCAGTTGGAAATCAAAGAAGAAAGGGAAATGCATCGAGGGACCCAGCTCAAATAGTCGTCACGGGTACATTCCTCTTAAAATAAACGACTATGCTCTATCTTTATTTGACACTGGGTGGCTGTTGCCAGATAGGAGCTTTATATCTTCTGCGTTTAGTTCCCTGATTGACATCGCCCACACCCCATTAGAAAATAGTTATGATGTGGAATTAGCTGACGGGAAAATAGTCAGGGTAGACACTATTATGCGGGGTTGCACTTTAAATTTCTTAAACAACCGTTTAACTATAATCTCATAGCCCGTAAACTGGGTATTTCGACGCTTAGTAACGCATGGATTGATTAAGAAAGTGTCACGCCGTGATCGTGTGTCATGAGAAACATGTTCGAATTCCTTACAGGAATGAAACCTTGATTTTTCGTGGTAACAAAAGTACCAACGGGAGAGAATATCGGTTGACCATTATCTCATGTTCAAAGGCTCAAGAGTACATGGAAAAAGATGTCAGATCTTTTTTGCATAAATATTCGCCAAGAAGGAGGAGGAACAAGTGAAATGAAAGCAACTTAAGGAACCATACCAATCATTCGAGGGGTTTTTCGGAAGTGTTTTCCCCAGGACTTACCGGATTCCTCCAGCTCAACCAGTGTAATTCCAGATCGACTGATTCCAGGAGCCGCACCCTACTCGAGCCCGTTATCAATTGTCACCAGTCCGAAATGAAGGAATGACGAAACAACTACAAGAGCTTGCCAACAAAAGCTCCATAAGACCTATTCCTCACCTTGGGGACCCCGGTCTTCTTTGTCAAAAAGAAGGATGGGTCATTCAGGATGTGCATCTGCTATCGTAGATTTTAAATAGCTGACAAAAAGAATTGTTACTCCCATCTCGAGGATCGACGAATTATTTGACAACTCCAAGAGCCACATTACTCCAAGATAGACTGAGATCGGTTAACACCATCGAAGAGTATGAATCCAGGACATTCCAAAGACGGCATTCCGAACTTGGTATGGTCATTACGAGTTTAAGGTTATTTCATTTAGGCTAACAAACGCACCTGCGGTATTCATGGACCTCATGAACCGAGTGTGCAAGCCCTACTTGGATAAGTTCGTAATTGTCTTCACGTGACATACTTATTTATTAAAAGGAACAAAAAGGAGCACGAAGAACATCATAAGCAAGATTTAGACTTGCTTAAGAAGGATAAGTTTGTATGCAAGTTTTCAAAGTGAAATTTTGGATTCCGATGTACATTTTCTCGTTACGTCATTGATAGCAGAGGTATTCCAAGTAGATCCAGCCAAGATAGAATCTATCAAATGATTGGGCCTCTTCCTAAGACACCGACGAGATCCGCCAAACTTTTAGTGGTCTTTCAGGATACGATCGAAGGTTAGGCATCTCCTAAGACATCGACGGAGATCCGCTAATTTTTAGGTCTTGTTGGTTACTATCGAAGGTTCATCAAAGGATTTTCGAAGATTGCTAAATCAATGACGAAGCTCACACATAAAGGAATAAAGCAGAAGTTGTGCAGTGCATCAATTCTGGCTTTACCGAAAGGAAGCGAAGACTTTGTGGTCTACTGTGATGCGTCACACAAGGGTTATGGTGTTGTATTGATGTAGAGAGAGAGGGTGATTGCCTATGTTTCTCGACAACTAAAAGTTCACGAGAAGAACTACACCACTCATGATTTAGAACTTGGATCAGTGGTATTTGCTCTAAAGATATGGAGACATTACCTAGATGGAACCAAATGCACCGTGTTCACCGACTATAAAAGTCTACAACACATTCTCGATCAAAAGGAGCTTAACCTGAGGCAACGCCGTTGGCTGGAATTGCTAAGTGATTACGATTATGACATTCGTTATCATCCAGGGAAGGAAAACTTAGTGGCTGACGCATTGAGCCGTAAGGAAAGGATTGAGCCATTGCGGGTTTGAGCCTTAGTTATGACTATTGGCTTGGATCTTCCTAAACAAATACTAGAAGCTCAGATCGAAGCCCTAAAACTAGAGAATCTTGAGAATGAAGACGTAGGTGGTATGATCAGAAAGGATATACCCAAGGAAAAGTTGGAACCACGTGCCGATGAAACCTTATGTTTAAATGGCAAAAGTTGGTTACCTTGCTACGGTGACTTAAGATCCGTGGTTATGCACGAATCCCACAAGTCCAAATATTCCATCCATCCCGGTTCCGACAAGATGTACCAAGACATGAAGAAGCTATATTGGTAGCCCAATATGAAAGCTGACATCGCCACATATGTTAGCAAGTGCTTGACATCTGCAAAGGTCAAAGCTAAACATCAAAGGCCATTAGGATTATTAGTACAACCAGCAATACCCGAGTAGAAGTGGGATAATATCACGATGGATTTTATCACCAAGCTTCCTAAGTCGTCACAAGGTTTTGACACCATCTGGGTGATTGTGGATCGACTTACAAAATCTGCTCACTTCTTGCCAATAAGGGAGAATGATCCATTGGACAAGTTGGCAAGGTTGTACCTGAACAGGATAGTAGCAAGACACGGAATACCTGTTTCAATCATCTGTGATCGTGATGGGAGGTTCACATCAAACTTCTGGAGATCATTTCAGAAAGCTTTGGGTACAGATCTGAGTATGAGCACCGCGTATCATCCGAAAACCGACGGTCAGAGCGAGAGGACTATTCAAACTCTCGAGGACATGCTACGTGCTTGCGTGATCGATTTTGGAAAGGGCTGGGTTAAGCATTTGCCATTAGCCGAATTTTCGTATAACAATAGTTATCACGCTAGCATAAAGGCCGCACCTTATGAGGCACTTTATGGCTGAAAATGTCGATCACCTGTGTGATAGGCCGAAGTTGGAGAAGCTCAACTTACTGGTTCGGAAATGATCCAGGAAACAACAAAAAAGATCGTCCTGATCAAGCAGAGAATTTAAGCTGCTCAGGATCGACAAAAAAGCTATGCTGATTTGAAGCGTAAGCCGATGGAGTTCGAAGTTGGGGATAAGGTTATGCTCAAGGTCTCACCTTGGAAAGGGGTTGTACGATTCGATAAGCGGGGCAAGTTAAACTCGAGATATGTCGAACCTTTCAAGGTGTTAGCCAAGGTTGGGAAGGTTGCCTACAGGCTGGAACTTCCTCAAGAGTTGAGCAGGGTTCACCATACTTTCCATGTGTCTAATTTAAAGAAAAGTTACGCTGATAAACCATTAGCCATGCCGTTGGAAGGAATTCACGTCGATGATAAGCTCCAGTTTGTGGAAGAACCCGTTGAAATCATGGAACATGAGATCAAACGATTAAAGCAAAGCCGGATACCATTGGTTAAGGTTCGCTGAACTCTAGGAGAGGTCCTGAGTTCACCTGGGAACGTGAAGATTTGTTCAAACAGAAATACCCACAGCTTTTTACAAACCAGGCTTCGTCATCCACTACAAGGTCTTAAGCTTTGAGGACAAAGCTCTTTTAACGAGTGGAGACTGTAACATTTCTAAATTTCAGGTCATTGTACGACTCTATTATTCTTCACTATTTAATTTAGTTCGATACACGTTTACTTTTAATTTAACTTTTAAGCTAAATCGCGTAGACTAGAAATAATCATTCAATGTAAACGGTCACCAAATAAATTAAGGTTTACGTCAAGCAAGTGTTATGTAATTATTAAGAAGATAATTATTGACTTTGCGCATTTTATTTTTATTGATTACGTAAAAGGCTTACGTTTCGCAATAAAAATACCTTTAGGCACACCACAGAAATACCTAGACTTACCTAGACTCAAACCAATAACCACTTTTAATCCATAAACACAAAAATTATTAAATTTTCATGTTACTAAGCCATGAAGGCCGATCATAGCTCAAACAAAACACAATGTCCATTGTGTAAAGCTAAAACCTAAACTAAAGCTTGTAAATCTTGTACAATTATCTCCTAATTAAAGAATGTACTTGTATATCTTGCATGAGATTTCAAAACCCTTCTTTCCCTCCAAGCCTACTCGTCCCACCCTCCCTAAACAACTAGTAAATCTCCTAATGTCCTATATTAAGTACATGTACAACAAGGGTTTAATTAAGGCTTGTCCTTAAAAACCCATTTGTCTAATAACCACTTTGATCCTCTTTCTCTGCTCTTGATACCAACGGCCAACACACACATAACACTCCATAAGATTTATTCAAAATCCTAAGAATTCTTGTACATGATCTTGAAATTTCGGGAATGTAATAGGTGTTAATCTAAACATTTGAACTTATATAGGAAAAATACCATAAAACCACCATATTAGGCACGGTTTGGTTTGGATTTAAAGACTTAGAATAGTTAACTAAGTCCTAGGCCTATATAAACCCACTCCTATCTTGGCAAAACACTTCTTGCAAACACTAAACACTCTCTCAAACAAACCATCTTTGTCTTCTCATGTTTTGGGTCATAAGCTGCGAACAAACACCTTCATAATCTCACTCAAACATACAAATAACACTAGGGTCATCATATGAGGTCACAAGAGGGTACACGAGCCAAGACTTAGTAAATTAATAAGCTTTGAAGCTTAGGTTTGATATACGATCACGTATACACTTCGGGTTGTCATTCTACACATACAAACTTAAAGCCAAGACTCTAGGACTATTGTAAGTCGCGTTCTAAGCTTAAATACTCATATCATGTTTTTCTTTCTTTGGTTGCTAGCCATTTGGGTCACGTTAGTTGTAATTAACAAACTAACGTGAGCTTGTGCATGCATAGTACAAATTATACACGGATACGACTTGTGTGGTTCTAGGACATGATAAAACATGTAAAACTTGATTTAAAAATGAGCTAAGGCTTAAATGTTTTCTTTTAACTACAAGTATGGAAACCAGTATGAACACTAACTCGTACGCACGAAATACATGAAACCTACACCTAAACATTTCATATAAACTTGATGGTTTGGCTTGGGAAAGAGTATATTGACTAGTAGAGCAATTGCATAGGTTAAACATGAGCCATAGATGGGTTAAATAAGCTCAAAGTGTTCGGTTTATGGTTAAACACCATGAACGCAAACCATACGCACCCACAGTGGACGTATATGTCCACTGTTAGGCCATGTAGCACACCAAGGAATAACATGACTTATGGTTGTGGCTTATAAGGGAATTAGGATTCTTAACAAAGACTTGAGAACTTAACAAAAACCCTAACGGAACCCTAGAACTAGTAATAAGCTTAACGGACCACTAATGGGCTTATTAAACCCAACAACCCACTATTGGGCCAAGCAGGCCCAACATGCCGTAACCGTGGGGTCCACAGCTTATTAATAAGCTCCTTGAGCTTATTAAGAGGTCTAATATACTTGTGGGACTTACATGAACCCTAATATATATTAGAAAACTAACCGGACCGTTAATGGGCTTGACAACCCATTACCGTAGCCAAAAATGGGTCCATAGCCCATGAATAAGCTTGAACAACTTTTTTTGTAAGCTTGTGCGGTTTATTAAGCTTATTATAGACTTAGATAAACTATTTGACCTCTTTAAAATAAGCCCACACCTATAAAACCCTTAACGAATTCATAATGGGCCCAAAAGCCCATTATCGAGAGCTTATTTGCTTATGAATAAGCCAAACTATAAAAACAACTTAAATATAATCCTAAGGACTTATTGAAACTAGAAAATGAGCTAGAACATGTTATAAAACCATGATGGACCTTTTAAGACTTTTCGGGTTAGGGTTATTGGGCTAACGAGCCCAATAAGCTCAAATAAGCTCACCCAAGCTTATTTTTTAGTATTAACAGTTTCATTAAGCTTAAATGAGCTTAATGAGAGCTTATGTACTTTCAGAATACTTATTGGACCTTTAATTTGCTTAATGGACCTTAACGAACCCAAAAGGCCTAATAAGCAAAAATAAGCTCATCCGAGCTTATTTATAAGCTACCACAACTTATGTAGCTTATTGGAGCCCAATGAAACCTGTTACCACTTTTCAAAACTTAATTGGACTTAAAATGTAATTTTTGGAAGTTAGAGGACTAAAAGTGTAAAACTTGGAACTTGAGGGTTAAAACTGCCAAAACTGAATTCTATATAGTTTAGGGACTGTTTTTGTCACTTCTGAAACATAAGGGACTGTTATGAAAGTATAAGAACCAAAAGTGTAACTTTTCTAAAGTTAAAGGGCTAAGGGTGTAAACATGGAAACCTAAGGGTTTAAAATGTAAATATTCTATTTTCATAAACATAGGGACTACTGTTGTAAATATGGAAAACCTAAGGGTATTTTGTGAACATAAGTGAATTTAATAAACACTTAAGGTGTCGGACTAGTCGGAGCATAATGTAGATACTTATACAACTAAAACACGTGAATAATAAATACGTATATTTATTATCAATACATTTACACCAGGTATACTTAAAAGCATATAGTCGTACATATTCCCAAGAACCAACAAGTAAAGACAAATACAATAAACATGTGCACCACCACACAAGTGATAACAGTATATATAAACTAGCAAATTATTGTAGTTTATACAAGAGTCGTTAGCCTAAACTTGTAGACTAAGACTGGCCGTATTTACTTAGGTATCTGACGGTGTGATTCATTTGCCATACTTGGATATATTTATCATTCACAGAGGACTACTTACTAAGGTGAGTTCATAGCCCCATGCTTTACAATTATTTAAATGTTTTACATCTTTGGGGTGAGAACATGCTTTGTTTTACAAATTGGACGCAAGGGTACATTTTATACAATGATTACATGTTTTGCCTAAGTAGCGATAACCCACTGAGCCCTTTATCATGAACTGTCAATTACTAGATTGTAAGTGCGAGTGTTATAAATAGATCTATTTGGGATTGACGTCCCCGTTTGGGTGAGTAGTGCTCACTGTGCCGGTTTGCCAGACAACAAACGTATACCATGTCGGATTTTGGGATGTTGCGGGTTAGAACATAATTCACGGGCATTGTTGGCAATTTATTGCATTTATACATGTGAAGCTTCAGTGTCATGAGCGTTGGAAAACGTAATTACTTTTTATGATGTTTGCATTTGTTGCTTAATCATACACTTGGAAATCTTGCGGTCCTATAATTGATTTACATAAACCTATGAATTCACCAACTTTATGTTGACGTTTTAAGCATGTTTTCTCAGGTCAATAAGGCATGAGGTGCCCAGATACATTAGGGGTCACTCTTTGGAGAGTGTCAATACTAAATATTTGGGTCGTATTACATTTTGGGAACATTTGTCATAAACTGAAATCTTTACTTATATTGTCAAACAATTAGAAGCCACGAGCTTATGTAATGAACAAGTATTATGTTAATCCAATGTATCTTTTTAAAACGACACGTTTAGTGGTTGTTCTCATATCTTGTGCTATTGATCTATGAAGTAACGCCCTCGGATATTCAATATTCCGCTGCAACTCAGATTTGGGGGTGTTACAGTTTGTGTCCTTGGCCTAACTGGACTAAGTTTCCTTCACTAAATGGCCAGTTTAGGATCCAGTGCCCCCTTTTGAGGAGACACCTTTGGCTGCCTCTATCTTGGACTAAGGATGGGTATATAAAACAGGAATTTGCTACTTCCTTCGTCCAGACTTAGCTCCAGGCTTTGTACCTTGGGTAACCTTCTTCTCAGCTTTTGAGGAGGTTCTAGGAGCTTTGAATACCACAGGCTCATCTGCATTGCAAATAGCCAACATGTGAGGGATGAAGGGAGATCCTTCATCTTGGTTTTTCTTTAGTGCCCAATTATGAACACTGAATACCTGAGTGGGGTTGAGTGTGACATTATCATTTCCATACCCCTTCCATCTTGTGCTCTAGCACTAAAGATAAAAACCTAGGATAAGGGACAAATTTTTCCCTGGTTTTCTTATTCAGCTTATTGATGATATCCTCCTAAATCAGCCTAGCATAATCTATATCAACCACATTTACAGAACAATATAAGATTGTAGCATTTTTGTTTGAAATCTGGTCATACACACCAGTCTTACCCCTTAGGCATTAGATAATTTGGGCCATCAGCAACCTCCACCTAGGAGGAAGACAATTCTTTTTGAGGGTTCTTTTGGCCTCAATCTCCCCACTATACCCAATGGTTAAAAACCATGCTCTTATAGTCTCTAGGGATGGTACTTCAGCATACTCAGTTGAGTGGGACAAGTAGTTTGCCCCAATGGCATTCTTGAAGGTAGTAACTCTTACTTCTCCTAAAATACCCCCTGTGGGGGTTGAGAACCATACTTTGGAGTTCTTGAGAGGTTTGGCAGTGTACCAAAATTCAAACAGATACTCTTTGTATTGGTTGGGTGTTCTTGTGAATGCCTCCCTAAGACAACATTTGGAGATGAAGTCTGAGACAATTTTAAAGTAGTATGAGTTTGTGTATAGAGGGTAAACAAGGGCTACTTCATTGTTATCATTGAAGATGATGTCATCAATGTGAAACAAGACTTGGGTACTAGGCTCAAATGGAATGGACTTCCTGGTTCATTTGGTTGGTCCTGTTTTGGGACTTGTTCTTGTTGTGATGATTCTGCCATTTTAGGTTAGGGTTTGGAGGTTTTGAAGATTTTGATATGTTTCGAGTTTTAGTGTCTGTGTTTTGTGATGAAAGATTTTTTTGTAAAAAGTGATTTGTTAAAGAGTAATGTTTGGGTTTTATGATATTTAAGATTTTTTTGAAAAACTTTTCAAAAAATATTATATCTTCTTTTGAAAGATATAAGAATTTTGAGAGGTTTTAAAGGTTTTATTTGCACGAGTGCAAAACTTTGCATTTAATGAAAGTTAGCAAAATTGCTTTCTGATGTTTAGAATAGAGAACAATGAACAACCATATGTTAATAAAATTAGGTGAGAGAATGTGAGGTCATGCCATCATTTGGATATCCTTTTTAATAATATTAAAAGTAAATAATTTCTTACATAAGAAAACATTTAGAGAAAATTATATTAATTTTGAAAATCACTTTTGTTTTTAAACTGACCCTTGATTAATGTTTTGAAAGAGCTAAACTAGGTTCAGGTTTGGTGTTAAGTTATGCTGAACTGATGAAAAGCTTTATCAACACCAATGCTCGAGCAAAGGCGACAAAATCATACATGCTCATGAAAATCCATGAGTGAGACACATGTGATTGCTCAGTTACTTCACTCGAGAAAGCTGAAGAGTTAGATCAAAACTATGGTGTAATCTTTATCAGCACCAATGCTCCAGCGAAGGTGACAAAATCACATATGCTCAGTCAAATCCATGAGTAAGACACATATGATTGCTCAGTTGCTTCACTCGAGAAAGCCAAAGAATAAGATCTGGTCAAGGTGTAAAAACTAAACTGAAGAAAGTAAATCATTTTTGTTTAGTTCTTGATGTTCACCAATACCAATGCTCTAGAAAAGGTGACAAAACTACATATGCTCAATCAAATCCATGAGTGAGACACAAGTGATTGCTCAGTTACTTAACTCAAGCAAGCTAAAGGTTAATAGGCAAAAAATGAATTGACACTTAACAATTAAAATTTATGTTCAGTTTTGGTGGAAATGCTGAACCTTTAGTTTTCTTCATTCAGTTCTAAAGGTTCATGTTTTGTATCATCAATGTTTAGCATACCAAGTTCAACAATCAATATTTTAAAGGTTGCTTCATCCAAAGGCTTGGTGAAGATATCAGCAAGTTGATGCTGAGTGGGAATGAAATGTAATTCAATGTCCCATTTTAAGATATGATCTCGAATAAAGTGATATTTGATATCAATATGCTTTGTTCTTGAGTGCAGGACTAGATTGTTTGAGATTGCAATAGCACTTGTGTTATCACAAAATATAGGTACCCTCTCATAAATAATGTCATAGCCAATAAGTTGACTCTTCATCTAGAGAATATTGGCACAACATCTATCAGCATCTACATATTCAGCTTCAGCTGAAAACATAGCTATAGATTGCTGCTTTTTAGCACTCTAACACACAAGTTTGCCTCCTAGCAACTAACAAGCACCTAAAGTGCTTTTCCTATCCATGTTGCATCCAGCATAGTCAGAGTCTGAGTATCTTTTTAGGTTATAACCTAAACATTTTGGATACCAAAGACCAAGACTAGGAGTACCTTTTAGGTACCTGGAAATTCTCTTTACAATAATAAGGTGGGATTCCTTAGGATTTGTTTGATATCTTGCACAAAGACAAGTTGAGAATTGAATGTCAGGTATGCTTGTAGTTAGATACATTAGTGAACCAACCATATCTCTATACTGAGTCTTATTCACAGATTTGCCAATAAGATCAGGTCCTAAGTTATTGAGGGGTACCATTAGAGTTTTCACTGATGAACCATTTATCTCATATTTTTTTAGCAGATCCTTGACATATTTTTCTTGGTTGATTGAAATTCCTCTTTCAGATTGTTTAATCTTAAATCCAAGGAAATAGGTGAGGACCCTGATCATGCTCATTTCATATTTTTGATTCATCAATTAAGCAAATTGTTTACACAAATTTGTGCTAGTTGACCCAAAAATGATATCATCAACATAGATTTGAACTAGAATCACATCAGTTTGGGTTTTGTAGACAAACAATGTGTTGTCTATCTTACCTCTCACAAACTTTTGTTCTGAGAGAAAGGTTGAGAGGGTATCATACATGCTCTTGGAGCTTGTTTAAGAGCATAAAGGGATTTATCTAATTTACAAACATGGTTAGGGAACTCTCTACTTTCAAAACCTAGAGGTTGTTTGACATAACTTCTTCTTTCGTTTTCCATTTAGGAAAGCACTTTTCACATCCATTTGATAGACTGTGAAGTTCATGTAGGTGGCAAAGGCAAGAAAGATCCTAATTGCTTCAAGTCTTACAACTGGAGCAAAGTTTTCATTATAGTCTATGCCTTCTTGTTGATTATAGCCTTGAGTTATAAGCCATGCCTTGTTTTTTTTATTACAATGCCAGTTTCATCTCTTTTGTTTCTGAATACCCATTTAAAGCCAATTATGGTTTTACCATAAGGTGCAGGAACCAAAGTCCAGACTTTGTTTCTGGCAAATTGGTTTAGTTCCTCTTGCATGACATCAACCCATCCAAGATGTTTAAGTGTTTCAAAGACCTTTTTAGGTTATTCTTAAGATAGAAAATCTACAAATTGACATCCATGAGCTAAAGCAGCACTAAGTTCCTTAGCTATGGCCCTAGTAAGCATTCCAGCTCTTGGATTGCCTATTATGTTAACTAGCTTAATATGTTTATCCTTGGACCATTTGTCTTGAGGAGCTGAAGAGGCCATAGATGGGATGGATGAGGGAGATTCAATTTAGATTGATGAAACTATAATTGGTGCTAAAGTATCCTCTGTTGGAGAGGATAAAGGTTCAGTGATCTAAACATCTTCAGTGCATGGGAGGTTATTAATGATATGATTATCATTGTTGTGATTTTAGTGTTCAGGTTGATCATCATTTAAGATTTTAGCAGCTTGAACATGATGATCATTTTGATCATTTGGATCATCTTGATCCATTTGATCAGTTTGATCAACTTGATCATTTTGATCAAGAGAAGCATTAGCTTCAGTGATAATAGGTTCAGGTTTCTCGTAGGGATCTATGTACTGAACATCATTTCTATCAACTTGATACCTTTGAGAAAGTTCATATGGATGAAGATATTCATCAAGTGGATATCTTTCTGATTCAGTAATGTTGATATCATCAACTAAAGGTTTTAAAAACTTGATAGCTTCAATGCTTTCATCAAATGTGATGTGCTAAGTTTCTTTAGTTTGTTGACTTCTTGTATTGAAGACCCTAAAGGATTTGGAAACAAGTTAGTTGAAACGCCCATTTCTGACTCTAAATTTGACCAAAAATTAAAAACTTTTTGCAAAAATGACATACCAAAACAAACATGCCATCACTCTTTTATAAACTGACCAAAATATACAATCATTCACCTCTTTGAAGTATTATTAACTGAAACTAGACTCAATTATCTTTGAAACGGCAGGTGGCACGCCTTCTAACTCTTTACGGTTTAGTTTTGACAACCAAAACAACATGACCCATTTTCTACACACTCCTTTGGTGCACTTTGACCTATTTTTCTGGAAAATGACCTTGATAACATGACATTACATGAAAACTTCTAGAAATCATTAAACTAATATATTACATCATTTACATAGACATTCACAGTCTAAACGACCCAAAACATATACTTTACGGGGTTTGCCAAGCGTCCCATTTTGACCCGTTCTACATTCCTCTTTTGACCCATTTGCATAAATTTATATAACAAGACCATACAAAAGACCTTAACACTTGACAAGAACATTTACAAACCATTTTACTTTACTTGGGGGTTCAACATTGATTCGAGCTCGGCTACTAACACTTACTTTATATGCATAATCTAAGATATACTCTCCTAAGCCATGTGCTCTATTCCAAGGCCTTACCTTCTTCACATTAGACCTACAAAACATTGCAACTTAAACACGTAAGCTTTCGCTTAGTAAGTAAAACGAGTAATAACATTGCATTATGCTTTATTCATCCATATAAGCATTACATTCATTCTATTTGTAGTCCAAAGGACTAAATCATATCATCGCTTGCATAAAGCACTTATACCATTAACATTCACATTATAACACAAATATCATTACTTAAAACATCTTTATAACAACTCATCTAGTCATCACATACCTTAACTAGTTCCACGCTAGTCTAACACATACTTGGCTAGTTAGGCCAACTAGCTCCTCATTCTTCTTTAATTCAACACCATAAATCCAAACATCCTTTACCATAGTGGAATCATACACATAACACATATATATCAAAATTCAATATAACAACATGTTATAATCATTTTACTTACCTTAGCTCCAAGCTAAGCTTATATTTAATAATAATAATAATAATCATCCTCTTAGACCCTAACCATGAATAATCACAAATCATAAAAACTTTATAAACTTAACAATTAAAGGGGTTTCTAGCCATACCCAATACATACCCATCTCAATACTAACCTTTGTATGATCAAGTCATGATCATATCACAAAACCCCCCAAAATTACTTACTTTATTCAATACAACTTAACCTATGATTATTATAACATCATATCTTTGCATTAAAACACTTTTTACCTAAAACTCCTAAATTGGGTACATAAACCCTAACTCATAACTTGTGATTAAACATTAATTAAGCTTACTTACTTGTGATGGATGATTGCTATGGACCTATTTCTTAGGTTAGAACATTATTTCACACTCAATTTAGCATTTGGAAAATATTTGTTCTTCCCTCCTTTCTCTATCTCACGACACACACACACCAACTATACATTTCTAGAATATTACGGAAGATATGAGATTATATCTGATAACATCAAATATTTAATACTTTTTTGTGGCAAAATACCCCTTATATTACCTGCAAATGTTTCACTAATACTCGAAAACAAGATATTTTCTATCATTTTTTAGTTTTCAGGTGAAATGCAGGAAAATGACAAGAAACAAGGGAAAAAAGGTCTAAAGTGTAATTTTCTGAAGGATGTTACGACTTAACACTAAAAATGGTTATACCGTAACATAAATTAAGCAAGTACGAAGATCAACGACAAGGTTACGGCGTAACACCATATCTAGTTACACCGTAAACATGAATTTAGAAGGAAATCTTACGATAGATAGGGTTACGGCGTAACACCCCTTATGGTTACGCCGTAACCATAAAGATCTACAAATATGGAAGGAAGATCACGTACTTATGGACATTATTTAAAGGTTACGGCGTAACACAATATCTGGTTACGCCGCAACAACTGCTTATTTAAGGAATGTCGTGTAAGAAGGTTACGTCGTAACACCTTTATCAGTTACGTCGTAACAGGTTTGATAATTTTAAATAGAGGCCTCATTCAAGATATTCTGACATCACTTCCTCCACATCCAATTGGAGAGGCGACAAAGGCTTCCAACCTTAAAAGAATTCCACTTGGAGTCCAAGGGAGATCACACTTTATTTACTTTTTGTATTTAATCGTTCAAATACGAATACTTTAAGAATTATGAGCTTTTAATCTATGATTACTTCTATTTCTTGCTGTGTTTCCGTTACCATGAGCGGCTAAGCACTTGGCCTAGTTATGTAAAAACTATTGTTATGATGTTTGTTTCTTGTTAGATTATGGTTTTGTTAGATATTCCTTAACTATCGTGTAACCCTGGGTTTTGGTAGTACGGATGGTTTGGACCTGACTTGCCTTATTATTAGATTATCTAGTCAATATGGGATCCATCGGGTACTAGGGAGGATCTATGACTCCGACCCCTAGCGTAGGAACTAACCGGTCTCCGCACTTATCACTCAACATACTTAAAAAGCACAGGAACTCTTTCATAGAGGGTTAATAATATGTATAGGTTATTAGATTAGTTTTGGGAATAGTTGGGATTAATCACTGCAACTTGGATATCCTACCTCCGATACGATTTGGACTGAGTCAGAATCGCGGTAAGTATAGGATAGACTATATATGCTTATTCAAGTCTATCGACCTTAGAAACCACTAATGAAACCATAGTTTAACATTGCACAGGAAAACATTTTCATAACAGTAGTAATGAAGTAACTAGGTTAGCACGTTTTCTCTCCTGATATCTCCAACTCTTTTAATTTTCAGTATTTAATTTTGTTGTTATTTTTAATTCCTTTCAATTCAAATCAAAAACCATTTTACAAACGTGACATTTCAAATTAAAACAAATTACAAGTTAGCTCTTGGGACGACCTCGGATTTACCATTCTATACTACTCACGATCAGGTTCTCTGCCCGTTAGTGCGTTTGTAAGGTGAAACGAGTTTTATAAATTTAAAACTTGGTAAATAATTATTTAAAAGAAAGTACGCATCAAGTTTTTGGCGCCACTGCCGGGGAGCTAGAAATAAGTAATAATTTGAATTTCTGTATATATTTCCTTTTTGTAAATATATGCTGCTAGTTTTTCTTGTAAGTTTTTAGATATGGAAGATGATGTAGACATCAGCGTGCTCACCATGGAGTAGTACATAGCTTTGACTCCAGATGACATTAAACCAGGCATAGTGAACTCCAAGATTGGCGATGACGTCTAATTTGAGATGAATGCAAACTTTATGAGGGAATTAAGACGCAAACATTTTGAAGGCACCGATAATAAAGACGCTTACAAACATGTGCGTACGGTATTAGAGATTGTGGATATCTTCCACTTCCTTGGCGTCACTCACGATGCAATTATGCTTAGGGTATTTCCAATTACACTCAAGGGACAAGCCTTGAGATGGAAAAACAGGCTTCCAACAGGGACAATCACTACATGGGATCTTCTTAAAAATGAATTTATTTGGAGATATTGTCACCCTTTCATAACTGCCAAGAAATTAGACAAAATCCGTAATTTCAAGCAAGAGAGGGGCGAGACATTGTATCATGCTTGGGAAAGATACAATGATCTTCTTTACCAATGTTCGTTGCATGATCTAAACTGTCAATAGAAGGTTCATATCTTCTATACTGGATTAGACATCTCCACCCGTAAAATTCTCAACTCTAACTGGTTCATTCCTCTGATGACACCAACACAAGCCCTAGAATCAATACAAGTCATGGCAGACCATTCACATAACTGGTATGACGAAACAACTACTAGGGAAAGAATCAACGATGTCTTGGACAACGTTGATGCCATTCACGAAAGTTTCAAAGGGGAACATCTAACCAAGGAGTACCCTCTTAAAAAATAGGATGAGGCAATCAAGCATGGAAGATATATGGAATCCTTGGAAGAAACCATCATCAAATTTTGCGAAGATACAATTAAAAAACAGATAGTGGATGATGAAAGGATGAGGAAGATCCTTAAAAACACGGAATCAAACATAAGGGCACTTAAAACTAGAACAAAGAACCTACAGGAAAAGCTTATCAATTAACACATAAAGTTCTTACTAATACAGGAGAAAAAGTCAAGGCAATAACGACAATGTGTAAGGAAAACATGAAGGAGCCGGTTCCTCGTGACTTACCACCTACGCCATTTTTAGGACATTTAAAGGAACAAATGGGTAGCCCTTACAGAACTCGTGAAACCGTTTGCATGATTGGAAATCCTAAGGAAATTCATATTGAGAAAGCTCAAAAAGATGAAGGGGACATAGATGTCAGTTGGGACATTACAAGCAAGGATGTAGAAAGGTTGAGGCAATTTCTAACACCTATAATACACACTTTAACCAACCTTGAACCAGTAGTGCAACCATATATACCACTAGGACCAGTCCATGATAAGGATAAAATTGTAAGGGAAGAGGAACATGATTACGATATTCCTCTAAATACTAGCGTAATGCAACCTTTGACCCCTCAGGCGGTTTACATCACACCACCTAACGACGATTATGTAGCACCGGCTACAAATCCTTTGTCTAACAAGCAATTAAACAAATTTGAAGAGGAATTTTCTAATATTACAAAGGTTGCCAAAAAGGAATATGATAACTGATGTATAGTCTTAACACACGTAAAAATATATATAAAATATAATATCTTAAAAGAGTAATTAAGAAAATTACCAAGTTTCCCTTGATAAAATTCACTCTCAAAAATATATATAATATAATATAAAATACGTATATCAAACCGGGTAAGTATGATCACCCGGGTCGTTTTCCCCAATGACTAGTGCAATTGAAACCTCGATCTCGTTCGGAATGATTGATTTGAATAAGAAAAGAGAT
>BQNB010044887.1:0-20358 GCA_026074375.1 Tanacetum coccineum | reverse complement strand
AAAATAACGTAAGCGACTTGTGAACGGTTTTCTCTGCCTGAAGAGAGCTTGTTGACATAGTGAAATCTCGAGCCGCATACTCGGGGAGTGTAGCAGTGTAACACCCCCAAATAGGGTCGCAATGGAATAAGAGTCTAAAAGTGTTACATCATAGATCAATAGCACAAGATATGAGAACGGCCTCTATATGAGTCGTTTGAAAATGATACATTGGATTAATTAAATTTTTTGTTACAAAAGCCCATAGCTTAACTTGTTCATCCTTGAAAAGTGTAAAGATTTTAATACATAACAAATACTCCAAAATGTAATGCACTTAAATCTCCATGCAAAAAGAAACCCAAAATGATGACCACCAATGTATCCTAGTTTCTTATACCTTATTGACCTAAGAAAAACATGCTTTAAAACGTCAACATAAAGTTGGTGAATTCACAAGTTTAAGTAATGTATAAAGTAGGACCGCAAGATTTCCAAGTGTAAGACATATAATACATACAATATCTCAAAATGTAATTACGAAATGCACTAAGCTCATGAACTGAAGCTACAACATATATGTATGTAAATTAATGCAAATAATGTGCCCGTGTAGATGTTCAACCCGCAACATCCAAATTGTTCCGACATGGTATACATTTGTCGTTTCGGTACCTCTGAAACTGGTGAGCACTACTCACCCGAACGGAGATGTCAATCCCAAATAGATCTATTCATAACATTCGCGCTTACAAACTAGTAATTAACAGTTCATGATTCATGGGCAATAGTAGATTATAGCTACCTAGGCAAACTTGTAATTTGTTTAAAGTGTACTTGCGTCCAAATGTAAAACAATGCTATGAACTCACCTCAAGTGAATTGGATTGATTATCGCGGAATTCGAGTGTAACCTAAATAATTATAGGCGTATGAGTATAATGTATTTAATGTAAATACAACATTACAAGTTATATAGTTACACCACCACCTAATTAGTTTTTGTTTAATTTAAAATGTCAAAACAACATTTAAATTGTACTTTGTTAAATAAAGGTATATGTATTTGTACTTGTAAAATAAAATGAATTAAAAGTTAAAACAATAATTAACTCGTACTTTGTTAAATAAAAGCGTGTATGTACTTGTATCCGTAAGAAAATATTATTTTCGTTTACGAATGCATCGTTGTAAAAATGTATGATTTAATAATGATATTTTATTATTAAATTAATTGTTTTATAAAAGATTGTATAAAAATAAAAGTAATGCGCGCGAGTTTTAAAACTTCATATCGTTATCGTTCGAGCTACCGTTTTAGTAACGTTTCTTATGTCCACGTCTCCGTATAAAATGATTTATCAAAATATCATATTTATAAAGTTTAACCCACTGATGAACAGTAACTTTTACTGTTCATCACAGTTATAAAAACTGATTTTATAAAACCTAATTAGTGTAACTAATTAAATCATAAATTCGTTCGTTATAGTTCCTTTCTCGAGATCCTTATTCCGGGATTTAGTATACAGAAAATTTATCAGGAAATATTTAAATTTATAAAATTTAAACCCTGATGAAACAGTAGTATTTTACTAGTCACTAGCAGTTTATAAAAAATGTTTTTATAGGAATTAAATATAAATATCTTGAAACTACGTAACTTGTTTCGTTATAAATTTCCGTTTTTCGAGTACTTTTAAATGTCCGTGTTCGTATTAAGGAAAATTATCAAAATTATTATATTTATACAATTTTATACCCCTGATGAAAATAACTTTTACTGTTCAATCACAGTTTATATAATTATTTTTATAAAGTAATTAAGATATAAACTGTAAATGTCGTATCTTGTTCGTTATAATTCCGTTTTTCGAGTTCCTTACATGCTCACGATCCTTGTAATTAGCACTATTTTTATAAAATATAAAACATAAGATTTATATTTCGAATTTCAAAAGTATATATAAAGACATAATTAGGGTTTCTAATTAAACAAGTAGTTTACAATCATTTATTTAGGAACCTTGCACCATTATTTTTCCAAGTGTTGTACCGTATATTTCACATGTATTTAGTCCTCTAAATGTCCATGTCCTTTGTCCATATGAAATCATCATATACTTTATATAACTTTAAAATAAAACTAGGTGGTGATTAACTAATGCAACAAATATGTAAACAATAGGAAATTAATAAACGAGTATTGAAAACTTTAAATAGACCTTATAGAAATCAAGTAGGATGATGAACACAAGATGTAAACCCCAATCAAGCCTTCACAATCAAAACCCTAATCAAGAAAACCCTAAATATGTTTTCTTGATAAATCCTTGTTAAACCCGAATCCAAGCTTCCCAACACCTTGAGTAGTCTTAGGTAACCTTAGATTGAACACTTGAATGCTTGGAATACCTTGGTTGCAAAAATAAAATGAAACCCTAAATGTTTATAGTGTGCCGTGGGTTTAGAGTGAAATAGAGAGGGTTTTTGCCTTGGTTTTTCTTGTATGAATGTGTAAAAGGGTTAAGGACTTAGGGCTTGCATTATATAGTAACTTGGAAACTAGGAAACAACCTTAATCAAAACCATGGGAGCACATGGTTTAAGAGGACAAGTGTAAGAAGACCTGATCTCCTCTCACCTAGACAAGGGATTCGGCAAAAGGAGGGGCAAGTACACCTTGACAAGCCAATCTTTAGGAACATGAGCTTAAGGTACATAATGTGTAAGGATTACAAGTATTTATAAAAGACTTAATAAGGTTTAAAGGATTTATTTCATGAGTAAAACCCTATGTCCGGTTCTAAGATGGTATAGGTGAGAAAAATAATTAAATTTTGAGTATAACTTTTTGGATAAAATGCCTCGTGATTGCCTAAGAATCATTGAAAGCAAATCCAAAGTTCGTAATTCACGTAACAAACCGGTTGTTGCCAAAGTGAGTTCGAGCACTTCCACCCCCGGAATCTCTTCCGATGTTGCTGAGTTGAAAGATATGGTGAAAGCTTTACTTCTTGATAAGAAAAATCAATCTCCCGCTCCTACTCCCGTAAAAGCGGTTGAGGAAAGTTGTGTTACTTGCGGTGGTGCTCATTCCTACCAAACTTGTCCAGCCACCACTGGCAATGTTTATCGAGATAATATTCAAGAATATGTCTCTCAAGCAGCCGCAGCTAACTACAACCAAGGAAACACCGGTTATCGAGCCCCGATTTCAAATCAAATTCGACCTCCCGGTTTTCCTCCCGTTCAAAACAATCATAATGTGCAAAATCAAGGAAACAATCAGAATCGTTACAACCAAAACCGGGGGAATTTCAATCAAGCTCCAGCTTACCAACCCCCGGTTCATCAAGGTCAAATCTATCGACCTCAGGTTGTTCAACCTCCTGCTTATCAAGCTCCCGCCTATCAAGCTCCAGCCCCCCAAATCCAAGGTGTATCGAAAGAAGATTTCCAAGCCTACGTAAAGGCTAATGATGCTGTGATGAGGAACATGCAAACTCAAGGTCAAAACATGCAAAATCAATTGACCAATCTCACGGACATGCTTTCCAAATTTCTCACTTCCAATACCGCCTCTACTTCGGGAACTCTCCCTAGTAACACTGTTACTAACCCGAAGGAGGATTTAAAGGGTATTACCACTCGAAGTGGTGTAGCTTACCAGGGACCCACGATTCATACTACTTCCTCTCCTAAAGTAGTAGAACGTGAACCCGAGGTCACAAAGGACACGATGCCTCCTACTAATAACGGAAGCACCGAAGACGTCCAACCTCTGGTTGTCCCTGTTGTCCATCATGAATCAATCTCTGAGCCCGGAAATGCTCTAGTTAGTGCTTCGATGCCTAACCAAAAAGCATCAATTCCATTTCCTGCAAGAAGAAATGATGAAAGACGTCGTGAAAAAGCTAACGACCAAATTGAGAAATTCTACGAAATCTTTAGAGATTTAAGTTTCGAAATTAGCTTTATGGATGCCTTGATGCTTATGCCAAAATTCGCCTCGACTCTAAAAACCTTAATCGAAAACAAAGAAAAGTTGAGTGAAATGGCTAGAACTCCATTGAACGAGAATTGCTCAGCGGTCATCCTAAACAAGTTACCAAAAAAACTTGGAGACCCTGGCCGATTTCTTATTCCATGTGAATTCTCCAGGATTAATACATGCAACGCCTTGGCCGATCTTGGTGCAAGCATTAATCTTATGCCATATTCCGTATGGAAAAATCTCTCTCTTCCCGAACTAACCCCGACTTGCATGACGCTAGAGCTAGCGGACCGTTCGATCTCTGAACCGATCGGTATCGCTGAAGACGTCTATGTAACGGTGGGAAAGTCCAATTTCCTAGCAGATTTCGTGGTCATCGATTTTGAGCCAGACCCCCGAGTACCTTTAATTCTCGGGAGGAGTTTCTTAAAGACCAGTCATGCAGTGATAGATGTATACGAAGGTGAAATAACCCTTCGTGTTGGCAGAGAGGCCATTACATTTAAAACTGGACCAAACTTCGAGACTAACACGGCTAATTACAATCTATGACGGCAAAACACCGAATTGACGTCAATGGATATGGCATGTGAGAATAACCCAAGAGTTCTTGTTTTTCTAATGTGATCACGGAGTGGCAATCCCACACCTTACTAAGATCCAATCGTCCTCAACTTCTTCCCAACGTTTGACTCCATTCGGGGACATGATTTTCTCCTTTCTTTCAAGAAGCCCGACTCTTTTCTTGCTATAAGGATATCCAACTTCAACCGAAGTTGATTCCAACATAATTAATGATGACCCTGATGGGACATTTCTCTCCACTCGAAGCAATTCTAATAGTGATTCCTTTCACCACCACCTCCCAATTTAAGGAAAATAATTTCCAGAAACTCCAAAAGAAATCCTTATAATTATTGTGAAGCAAAACAATGAAAAATCTTCAGTTAATGAGCCCCCTGAGGTTGAACTCAAGGACTTGCCACCTCATTTAGAATATGCATTTTTGGAAGTATACACAAGTTGCCCGAGCATAATTGCAAAGAGAATTAAAGAATGAGGAAAAGGACGCTTCTATATTCCGAGTTCTAAAGTCCCACAAGCGAGCCATCGCTTGGAAACTTTCTGATATTAAGGGTATTGACCTAGAGTTTTGTACCCACAAAATTCTAATGGAAGAGGACTACGAACCGACGGTTCAGCATCAAAGGTGGGTAAATCCAAAGATCCATGACGTCATCAAAAAAGAGGTTGAAAAACTTCTTGACGCCGGATTAATTTATCCGATCTTTGACAGTCCATGGGTAAGCCCGGTGCATTGTGTACCAAAGAAGGGTGGCATGACCGTCGTCAAAAATGATGAAAATGATTTAATACCGACTCGATTGGTCACAGGGTGGAGAGTGTGCATTGACTATAGAAAGTTGAATGAAGCTACCCGAAAGGACCACTTTCCATTGCCCCATCCTGGATCAAAGTGCTCGGAAAGCCTCGCGGGAATGCAATACTATTGTTTCCCGATGGCTTTTCGGGTTATACCAAAAAATTGATTCCCATAGACGCCGACGGACCAAGAAAAGACATCCTTTACTTAGCCCATAACGAACTTTGCCTAACGTCGCATCCCTTTTGGGCTAAGCAAGCACCCTGTCAACGTTCCAACGATGTATGATGGCAATCTTCCACGACATGATCGAAAAAACGATGGAAGTGTTTATGGATGACTTATCTGTCTTCGGTGATTCTTTCTCTACATGCCTATCCCATTTAGACAAAATGTTAAAACGGTGTGAAGACACCAATTTGGTCCTAAACTAGGAGAAAAGCCATTTTATGGTAAAAGAAGGCATTGTTCTTGGACACTGATAAGTGTAAAATACACATATCCGTTTGTACCTAAAAATACCCAATTAAACCCAAAACAATCCAAAAAATGGCAAAAATATGCTTGTATTTGTGTTTTGTGTGTGCAGGTACGGATAAGTCAAAAATTACAAGAAAACAATCAAAAACGAGCAAACCCGGACACGAGAATCAGAAGAGTACAAAGCCGAAGCCAAAGATCCAAAGCCTTAGCCAATTTTCATCTACAAGGGCCATTCTTGCAATTTCCGAAAGTCATTTATTACTTGAAAGAGAGAAAAGAAAGACAAGGACCAAATGTGTAAACCTTCCAAAGATCAACAGTTTTAACTGTCAAAAAAAGGAGCGGGAACTTCTTTTACTATTCATCGTCTTCTTCATTTCACCCCCATGGTAAAACAAGGGGCAAATCAAAATTAAAGGGTGCATTGGTCAATTCAAGGAAGCGCAAGCACAAATGAAGGGTCAAATTAGTCTTTATCAAGGGATTACTTATCCTCATTCAAGCTCAAGCCACGTAATCAAAGAAAGAAGCACAAATTGTGGTGGGTTTTTGTGCTAATTTACTCACAAAACTAACACAAACGTCACATCAAGGGAATGACACGCTGGCAATCCTCAGGTGTCCACATCTTGATCAAACGGCCACGATTGAAGCTCAAATGATTAAAGCAATGAATGGCAGAGATTGAAAGTTTGGAGAGCAAGGCAGAGGTCCTAGAAGCTTCAGCTGGGCACTATAAAAAGACCTCACATCTCACACACACACCATCTAGGTTTTAGTAGTAAATTTTAGTTTTTAGTTATTTTTAGCTTAAATTCGTAATTTTACTTAAATGTTTTTGTAATTTCCTTTTCAAGTATTGTAATCAGTTTTTTTTAATTAATGAAATTCAGTTTTTAGTATTCTAAATCTCGTTTTCTAAGCTCTCATTTCAAGTCATAAGCTCTCTTATATAGCTAAATTGTTTCAATAAGCTCATATTAAGCTCTTTCAGTCTATAAGCTGAAATAGAGCTGTTTGAATTCAGTATTAATCTTATCTAAACCTTAAATCAGTTTAATCTTACATGGATCTTATTGTATTTGAGCTTTTGGAAGGGGATCTTACCTTGGAAGAGATCCCAAGGACTTTTACTCTAGCTTATTACTAAGCTAGAGAGCTTGTAGCTGCCTTAATTGGTACCTTTTGTTTAGCTAAAGGTTTAAGTAAGTTTCTCTTTTCATTCTTCTCTAATTTCAGTTTTACTTGCTTAGGTTTTTGCTTATATGCTTAATATTGCTTATTCTCTTTGCTTATTAATGTTTAAATGTCTCTTTTAGTGGTATTTAGTTGTTTGATTTCATCTGTTTTTGCTTGAGTAGTTATAGATCTTAGTCTATCAATTTCTGTCATAAAAACTCATAAAATCCAAAAATATTAGTTTAAATAGTTTAGATCTTAGATTAAGGTTTATTCAGTTGTTTAATCATGTTTGCTAAGTTTGTTTTAAGCTAGTTTTTATCTGGTATTTAGTACTTGTTCATTTAATTTCTCTTAAAAAGTTTTTCTAAATCCTGTCAAAATGATAAAGGGGTGTTTGGTTTAGTGCAATCTCAAAATTGCACTAGCAGTACTAACATAAGTTAGTACTGCTGAGTCTTTACACTACCAGTACTAACATTAAGTTAGTACTGTTAGCTTTAATCTCAGTAGGTTTAAGTTTAGTTTTAGCTTATTAAGTTTTAGTTTTCATAATTTAGCTTATTTCATTGCTTATTTTGTTTTCAAAAGTCAATTTGCATCAGCAGTACTTTCACTTGAAAGTACTGCCGAACTTTTAAACTAGCAGTACTAATCTCAGTTAGTACTGCTGTGTTCTTAGCTAAATTTAGTTAGGTAATTTTTAGATTTAGCTTGCCAAATTTAGTAGGATTTAAGTTTTCATATAGCTTAATACATTTTAAGTCTTAATTTTCAATTTCTAGCTTATTTCCTTAGTTTAATTTAGCTGTCAAAAGCCATAAAAAACTTGAAAAATCCAAAAACAGTACTTAGAATCTTTATGATTTAAATTTGTTAATTCAGCTTATAAGTCTAGATTTTATAGCTTAAATAGATGAATTATAAGTAGTTAAAGTTGTCTTTTAAGTTTCAAAGTCTAGTTCAGCTTATTTAATTCTCTAACTTATTTGAAGTTTGTGTTTCCTTGCTTATTTCCTGAGTTTGTTTGTTTCATGTTTAATTTTAGTAGTTTAAAAGCATTCTGGCTTAGTTTTCCTTGCATTTTTAGATTAAGCACATCATAAGCTTTCTAGATCACTTTTCCTTTTTAGAATTAAGCTTAATTTGAGCATTTTATGGCTGTTTAAGTGAAAATAAGCTCAAAACCTCACTTTCTGTAATCAGTTTAGAAACAAGCTCTTATTGAGCTTATTTGAGATTTTCAGCCCTAGTAGCTTTTATTAATTTTGTTCCCCTTCGTTTCTTTTAAAACTTTGCTTCTTTGAGTTTTTCATTTTAAGCACTTTTCAAATTTCACCTTAATTTGTGATCGGGGTAGATTTTCAGGGTAGAAAGTGTAACTTTTCGATTTTAATTGCTTTTCAGATTCGTCCCTCCGTTAGTTTGTTAGGTTTTTGCACCATTAGTCCTAGTTTGTTTAATTGTTCATTTAAATTTTATTTTTATACATTTTTGTTTCATTCAAATCAGGATCCGATCATAAACGTGGTTTCAATTTCACTAGTCATTGGGGATAACGACCCGGGTGATCTTACTTACCCGGTTTGATATACGTATTATATATTATATTATATATATTTTTGAGAGTGAATTTTATCAAGGGTAACTTGGTAATCTTCTTAATTACTCTTAGAATTATATTATTTTGTGATATATTTTTAAGTATAATAAACTGCAATCAGTTTTTGGCGCCGCTGCCGGGGATCAGTGTTTACGATTCCTACGTTTTGTGTTTGTTGATTTGGTTTGAAGATCCTTTCGTCCTCGAAAGTTTCGTTCTTGTTTTAAAATTCAAAAGTAAAAAAAAAACAATAAAATATATAAAAAAGTAAAAAATATTTTCCTTTTCTTTTTAGTATAAGTAAAAAAAAAATAGAAAAATCAAAAACATAAAAAAATTGTCCTTTAAAAAAAGAAATAAAATAAACAAAGTTGGTAATCGAACACCAACATATAATATCTTCCATTGAGATATTATCATTTCAATTTCCGGTGAACTTGCAATTGTTCCCAAATCGTAATCAAAGATTTAACACTTGCCATTTGTGTCTCTACCAAGTACGGCTCACCTTGAAAAGCAATTTTCGAGAGCTACCGTGAAGTAGTTGATTAATTGGTTTAAGTCTCTTTCGTGTAACCGTTAAAATTCATTGCTAAAAAAAAAAAATTAGTGTAAAGTTTTGCTTTTTAATTTGTTAGTTTTTCTTTTTTATGCGCACTCGTTCGCAATCTCGTAGACGTCGACAAACTCTTCCGGTTGAACCAATTGTTGAACAAAACGTTGTTCCAATGGCCGACAATCGAACGATGGCCCAAATGTTACAAGCACCCATCGAGGGTTATGAAGATGCTATAGTTGTTCCACCGATCAATGCTAACAATTTCGAGCTTAAACAACCTTTAATCAATCTTGTGCAAAGCAATAAGTTTACGGGTAGACAAGATCCTCACAATCACCTTCGATTTTGTAATAAGGTCACATCAACTTTTAGACATCCAGAAGTTCCGAACACTTCGTAAAGCTTTTGCCCTTTTTGCCCTTTTTCCTCTAGACGGGTCAGGCCCGAGATTGGTTAGACAAGGAACCTCCTAGATCAATTCTCATACATGGGACCCCTTGTTTCAAAGTTCATAAACCAATACTATCCCACTTCAAAAACCACTTACTTCGGAATAATCATTAACATTCTACCAAAAACCAAAACAAGCCTTTAAGAAGCATGGAACGTTGTTAAAGGACTCCTTCTAATGTCCTCACCATGGCTTCTCGGAACTACACCAACTCGATACTTTTTATAATTCTTTGAATTCAAACGATCAAGATGCCTTAGATTCTGCAGCAGGTGGTAATTTCTTAGACAAAATGCCTCAAGAAGGTTTAGCGATTATTGAAAGCAAGTCAAAAGTTCGTTACTCAAGAAGTCGTGCTAATGATTCAAGAGTGAGTACGGATGCTCCTCTTTCTAATTCTTCACCTTCTAATAATTCTTTCGATATGCAACAAATAGCCGCTTCTCTCGAGGATAAGATGACTATCAAGATGAACCAAATGTTGAATCAAATGAAATCTTTAGTTGTTACTACTCCTGCACCCGTCAAAGCAGTTGAGGAAGTATGTGTCACTTGTGGATCAAATCACCATTTTAACCTTTGTCCGTTAACTCGAGGTGGAAACGATTTTCCCGTTTTTCATGACAACATCCAACAATTTCAACAAACCGCAGCCGTTGGTAATTTTCTCCAAAGAAACCAACCTTCCAATTTGGCAAGTCAAATGAAACCACCGGGTTTCAATCAACCAAATGTCCAAACCAACCAAAACCGATACCAAGGAACCAATTCTAATTTCAATCCAAACCGTGGAGGAAACTTTAATCAAAACCGTCAAAATCAAGTTTACCAAGCACCACCATACCAACCTCCAACAAATCAACCTTTGGTTAATCAAGCTTTACCTCCCGTTTCACAAACTCAAGGAGTGTCTAAAACGGAATTTGAAAATTATTCTAAAGCAAATGATGCGAACATGAATAATTTGCAAATGAAGTTGGATAATTTTCAAAATGATTTTCAAAGAGTTTACAATGAGTCTCAAAAGAAGCAAGATGATTTTCAGAAAATGATGCTCGGTTTCATGCAAAACTATCACACAAACCAACCTTCAAGTTCAAGTTCTTTACCTAGCAATACCATTCCAAACCCAAGAAACGAAGCCAAGGCAATTACAACTCGTAGTGGTATTTCATACGATGGACCTCCGATTCCACCGCCGGTGGTGGAAAAGGAAAGTGAGGTGACAAAGGATACGGAGCTACCGAGCACCGAAGACATCCAACCTCCTCCATTCGTCCAAGAACAACCCAAAGACAAAGAACCAATCGAAGAGCCTTCTTTCGTTGCCAATAAAACCAAACCTAATTTGCCTTACCCATCAAGACTCAACAAACAAAAGATTCGTGAAAAGGATGATATCCTAGCTTCAAAGTTTATGGAAATCTTCCGTAATCTTCACTTTGAGCTAAGTTTCGCGGATGCTCTCATTCATATGCCAAAGTTTGCTCCAATGTTTAAAAAGATGCTTAATAACAAAGACAAGTTAATATGATTTACCAAAACGCCGTTGAATGAAAATTGTAGTAGCGTAGTCCTTAAAAAGCTTCCAGAAAAGCTAGGTGACCCCGGTCGATTTCTCATTCCTTGTGATTTTTCAGAGTTCGATAGTTACAAGCCTTGCCCGATTTAGAGTCTAGTATCAATCTCATGCCTTTATCCATTTGGAAAAAGCTTCAACTCTCAGGCCTAACTGAAACAAAAATGGTATTAGAATTAGCCGACCGTACAATTTCCAAACCAACCGGTGTAGCTGAAAATGTTTTTATCAAAGTAGGAATTAAACTTTCCCGCCTGATTTCGTTGTTCTAGATTCTATAGGTCCCGATTCCTCGAGTACCGTTGATACTCGGCGAGCCCTTTACTTAGGACGCACATGCTTTAATCGATGTTATGAAGGAGAGATTACGCCCCACCCACCCCCCCCCCCCCCCTGAGGAATGATGATCAATCGTTAACCCTTAAATGTGGTGATGCTCCTTCCATTTCATACAACAATCTCGAATCGTTGAAGAAAGTTGATCTCATTGATGTCACTTGTGAAGAGTACTCACAAGAAGTACTTGGATTTTCTGATTCCGTTGCTTACAACAATCCTTCTCCGTACTTCGATCCGATTGTTTCTACTTCATCTCCAACACTTACTCCTTTTGATGAAAGTGATTTTCTACTCTTTGAAGAAGCCGATGCTTTCATAGCAATCAATGATGAACCAGTTTCACCAGTTTTCAATGCTACATACTATGATCCCGAGGGTGACATTCTCATTCTCGAGGCACTTCTCAACAATGATCCATTACCTTCACCAAACCAAGGAGATTACTACCCCGGAATTCAAAAAGATCTTAAAGTTGTTGAACCAAAGCAGCCTTCACTTGAACCAAAAGATGAAATTCCCGAAGTCGAGCTTAAAGAGTTACCTCCGCATCTCGAGTATGCGTTTTTAGAGAAAAATAACAAGTTTCTAGTTATAATTTCAAAATATTTGAGCCAAGACGAAAAGACCTCACTCATTAATGTTCTAAAAAACCGAAACATAGACAAATTGCTTTGGTAAACTTTCTGATATCCATGGCATATATCCAGAAATTTTGCTCACATAAAATCCTTTTAGAAGAATGATTACCAACCTTCATGCAACATCAAAGGAGGATTTAACCCTAAAATCCACGACGTCATCAAGAAAGAAAGTAAAAAACTTCTTGACGCAGATTGATTTATCCAATTTCGATAGTCCAGGGGTTTTAGTCCGGTCCATTGGTTTTCCTAAAAAAGGTGGTATGCCCGTTGTCGACAACAACGACAGAAAAAAATGAGCTGGTGCCTACAAGATTAGTCACGGGATGGAGAGTTTGCATCGATTATCGAAAGTTGAACGAAGCAACTTGTAAAGACCATTTTCCGTTACCATTCATGGACCAGATGTTAGAGCGATTAGCCGGCAACGAGTTTTATTGTTTCTTAGATGGTTTTTCTGGGTATTTTCAAATTCCCATTGAACCTAAAGATCAAGAGAAAACTACTTTCACGTGCCCATACGGAACTTTCGCGTACCGTCGTATGCCATTCGGTTTGTGCAATGCTCCCGGAACTTTCCAACGTTGTATGATGGCCATTTTTCACGACATGATAGAGAAAACAATGGAGGTTTTTCAGGACGATTTTTCAGTTTTTGGAGATTCTTTTTCCTCATGTCTTGCCAATTTAGATAAAATGCTTAAAAGGTGTGAAGACACCAAATTAGCACTAAATTGGGAAAAGAGCCATTTCATGGTTAAAGAAGGCATTGTTTTAGGACATAAGATCTCTAGAAAAGGAATTGAAGTCGATAAGGCCAAAGTTGATGTAATTTCTAAGCTTCCTCATCCAACGACCGTCAAAGGAATTCGAAGTTTTCTCGGGCATGCTGGATTCTATCGAAGATTTATCAAAGACTTTTCCAAAATCTCTCGACCCATGACCCATCTCTTAGAAAAGAACACTCCTTTCATTTTTTCGGAAGATTGCATTCTTGCCTTTCAAACATTGAAAAAGAAGTTGACCGAAGCTCCAATTCTCATTGCTCCAAATTGGGACCAACCTTTTGAAATCATGTGCGATGCAAGTGATTATGCAATCGGTGCGGTCCTAGGACAAAGGATTGAGAAGCATTTTCGACCAATTCATTACGCTAGCAAGACGATGACTGAAGCAGAAACAAATTACACAACAACCGAGAAGGAGATGCTTGCAGTAGTTTATGCTTTCGAGAAGTTTCGATCATATCTAATCATGAACAAGAGTGTTGTTTATACGGACCACTCCGCTTTGAAATACCTCTTCAACAAGAAAGACGCCAAAGCAAGATTGCTTCGCTGGGTCTTACTTCTTCAAGAATTTGATTTTAAGGTTATCGATACCAAGGGAGCTGAAAACTATGCAGCCGATCACCTCTCTCGTCTTGAAAACCCTTATGAGAATATTTTTGATCCAAAAGAAATTACCGAGACTTTTCCTTTAGAAACTTTAAGTGTGTTAACTTCCAAAGACCAAAGTACCCCGTGGTTCGCCGACTTTGCTAACTACCACGCGGGGAAATTCATTAAAAAAGGAATGTCGACTCAAGAGAAAAACAAGTTCTTTAAAGATGTAAAACATTATTTTTGGGATGACCCTTTTCTTTTCAAGACTTAAATAATCCGAAGGTGTGTAGATGGCAAAGAAGCTTTCAAAATTCTCAAAGCTTGTCACAGTGGACCCACCGGGGGACACTATGGTGCCAACTTTACCGCCAAGAAGGTTTTTGATGCCGGTTTTTATTGGCCTACCATTTATAAGGATGCCTACGAATTTGTCAAAACTTGTGATGCTTGTCAAAGACAAGGCAAAATCTCTCAACGTGATGAGATGCCTCAAAACGTAATCCAAGTTTGTGAGATTTTCGATTTATGGGGGACTGATTTTATGGGACCTTTTCCGTCATCTAGGGGTAACAAATATATTCTAGTAGCCGTCGATTATCTTTCCAAGTGGGTTGAAGCAAAAGCGCTCCCCACCAACGATGCTAGGGTAGTTGTTAAGTTCTTAAAATCCCTTTTTTTCCGATTTGGTGCTCCAAGAGCAATCATAAGCGATCGTGGGACCCATTTTTGTAACGACAAATTTGATAGAGTTATGTCTAAATATGGTGTCACCCATCGTCTTTCGACTCCTTACCACCCTCAAACGAGTGGTCAAGTTGAAGTCACGAATCGAGGTCTCAAAAGAATTTTGGAGAGGACGTAGGAGAAAACCGTGCCTCATGGGTCCGGATCAAAACTAGATGATGCATTATGGCTTTTAGAACCGCTTATAAGACTCCTATTGATGTACTCCGTATAAGTTAGTCCTATGGAAAAGCGTGTCACTTACCAGTTGACCCTAGAACACAAAGCTATTGGGGCTCTTAGCATGCAACTTTGATTTAAAGACCGCTGGGCGAACATCGAAAGCTACAACTAGAATCTAATGAACAAGCAGCGTCGAGAATCAAGCTTATGAGAATTCGCTAATCTACAAGGAGAAGACAAAGAAGTTACACGATTCCAAGATAAAGAACCGAATCTTCAATGTTGGTGATCAAGTCTTGCTTTTCAACTCCCGATTAAAAAGATATTTCTCTTTCCCCGGAAAGCTCAAGTCCATGGCCGGACCTTTCACATCCACCGAAGTTTATCCTTATGGCCTGCCAAGTTGTCTCAAATCCGATGGTTTTAATTTCAAAGTCAACTGCCACCGTTTGAAGCACTACTATGGAGGGGATACACCACCATTGTGATTTCCGGATCCCAGCCTTTCCTAAGACAACTAAATTCAGGATCGAGTCGAGTTTTGCGACTATAATCAGCGGTAAACCAAAAACTCAAAAGCCGCTTCCGTGGGAGTTCACACCATGCTTATCCTTATCTAATTTTTCTTATCTAATGGTGTTGTGTTGAGAGAGAGCGTTACTCTCTCCGATTTCTCGATGTTTGTGCTTGTTTGTGGGATTTTTTTGCAAGGATTCTCCCAACAATTTTCTTTTGAAGCGATCTCGTGTCCGGTTGATTCATCCCGTTCAGACTCGAGCTTACTCATCCTTTGTGTGAAATTAGTTTAGGAGATCCCAGTCCTTTTATCATTATCGATTAACGTTTATCTTTGCATACTTCTAAAAACGCTTAGATTTACGTAGAGACCCCGACTTTAAACATTGAGGACAATTTTCGTTTAGTTTGGGGAGGGAAATCTATCGTTTGAGGTTTACTTGCTTATGTTTTATTCCTCACGTACCCGTTTTTCCCAACAAAAATAGGCAAAAAATTTAAATTTTTCAGTCTTGTTTATTTAGTTGTATATATATAAAAAAAAAAGTGGTTATGACACAAAACTGTAGGTTTTCCGCTGGAAGAATAAGAATAATTTTAAACCCGATCGTACGTGTAGAGGTCTTTCTAGCTTCTCCCTAAACAATTAATGATGAAGTTTGTGCTAGTCTCACGTAGACTTTTAAACATGCTAGACTTGAAGTCGTATTAGTAAAAGAAAACTTGTGCTAATCTCATAGAATTTTTAAATATGCCCAGTTTGGATTTTATATAGGCTAGCATTTGCAAATTTCTAGTTCAAAGGAACAAGAAATGATAGTGTTATTGATAAGTCATGACATTAAACGTAGAATAGTTGGATTTCTTTCAAGCTCATAAGTGTTAATTGTGGCTTTTTCCTCCCATTAGCTTGTTTTCAATTTTTTTTATGAATGTATTAATAAATAAGTTGTATGGATTTTTTGGTTAATAATAAGCTAAATGATGAAAGTTTTCTTAGTTCCCTTTGAGATTAGGATGATACACACATGAATACTTCAATTTATTTGCATAAAAATACAAAAATGACTAAATTAATAAGTATCTCTGCCAGTTTACTTCATCGTGTCGGAGGCGGTGGCCGATGTTGGAGCTTTCATTAGGGTCCGGTGTCATAATAAGTAGAATAACCTCTTGTCGACTCGCTATCGATGTGGCTTCGAGATAAAAGGCACCGGTTTTACTTATATAATCCAAAGTCGAAATATGTTTGCTACATCTTGTCGGAGGCGTGGCCGATGTTGTAGCCTACTAAAGGACTGAGGTTTAATAATGTTGCTTAATTTTTGTCTTGTTTTGTGCCTTAAAGAGCCTAAGGGTATATGGTGCAAATAAGATTGGTTCATTCTTGTCTTAAAGAGCCTTCGGGTATATGACATGAATGGTGCCTTCTTTAAGTAGCCTAATAAAAGCCAAATTTTGGTCGCCTCGATGTGGACTTTAATCTTGATTGCATTTGATCTTTTGAAAAGGGCTAGGAGCTAATTATTGCGTTCTTACCATTACACTTTATTTTTGGAATTAATAAGTATCGAAACAAAAGTCTTAAAGAGCCTTCGGGTATATGACTTAAGTAAAATCCTGAGATACAAAAGTAGGATTTGCGGGAGGAAAAGTAAGTACACAATTAGTATTTATGAGTAGTGTTAGTATCATGACTTGTATTTAACAATGATCTTGTTTTTAAGCTTAGCATGGGAAAAGTGAAAAATCGGGGATGATAAAGTTATCTTTTAGACGCTTAACTGTGCTTTTTGTTCTATGATCCTCAAAGTTACCAATGAGGTAATGAAAACAATACATTATGTCAACACAAATAAGTTATAATTAGGTAGTTAATTATCAAGAAAAATCATAAAAAGAGAAAAATCTTTGAAAATGGGAAATCGGGTGTTTTATAACTTGTGATCTCTTATCTCTCTCAAACAAAAATCTTTGCTACTTTTCAAAGGTTTGTTTTGGGAAATTTTCGAGGTATTTGGTTATAAGGCATGTGATATTGCGTGAGGACACGCAATCGTTTAGTTTGGGGAATTTTGATAGGTGTAAAATACACATATCTATTTATACCTAAAAAGACCCAATTAAACCCAAAACAGACCAAAAATGGCAAAAATATGCTTGTATTTGTGTTTTGTGTGTGCAGGAACGGATAAGTCAAAAATCACAAGAAAACAATCCAAAGCAAGCAAACACGGACACGAGAATCAGAAGAGTACAAAAAGAAGCCAAAGATTCAAAGCCGAAGCTCCAAAAGACCAAAGCCTTAGCCAATTTTCTTCTCCAACGACCAATCTTGCAATTTCCAAAAGTTATTTATAACTTGAAAAAGAGGAAAGAAAGAGAAGGGCCAAATGTGTAAACTTCTCAAACTCCAACAGTTTTAACTGTCGAAGAAGGAGCGGGAACATTTACTGTTCACCCATCGTTCCCAAAATTACCTCGCTATCAAATTAAAGGGCAAATCCAAATTAAAGGGTGCGTTGGTCAATTCAAGGAAGCTCAAGCACAAATGCAGGGACAAATTAGTCTAATCAAGGGGATACTTATCCTAGCTCAAGCTCAATGCCACGTTAGCCATGGTGAAAGCACAAATTTATGTGGGTTTTGTGCTAAACTCACTCACAAAACTAACACAAACGTCACATCAAAGAATGCCAGCCTGGCAATCCTCAGGTGTCCACAAAATGATCCAACGTCCCACAATATAGATCAAATGATTGAAGAAATGATTGGCCAGGATTAAAAGTTTGGTGAGCAAGGCTAGAGGTCCTAGAAGCTTCAGCTGGGCACTATAAAAAGACCTCACTTCTCACACACCTAGCATCTAGTTTTTAGTAGTCGATTTTTAGTTTTTTTTTATAAGCTAATTGTGATCTAATTTTATCAATTAAAACTAAAAAACCTAATTTTATAAAACTAATTTCTAAAAATTTAGAACTATTTTATTTATTCTTAAAAAGACAGGGTAGAAAATGCTAATAAGGAAAGTAAAGGGTAGGCGGGCTAAACTTTAGCAAATTTACACTATAGAGTAAACGGGTGCCCCTAAACTTTGAAGAAATGTCAAAACAAACCCTACGATTCTAGCTTATTTTCGGCTTATTAAAAAATGAGAATTAGCTAAAACTTAAAACTACAAAGTTATAGAACAGCTTATTCAAAACAACATTAACAAAGGCACTTTCTACTTTAGACAACTAGATAAGCTAGAAAATAAGCTTTTTGCTCTGCAAAACAGAAACTAGGCTTTAACTAAAGATTCTAATTTTTGGCTTATTTCTAGCTTAATTCTACATGAAACTTAAAACTAAAAGAAGCTAAATGAAGAATGTGATGTATACTAAGGACTTCTGAAAAGAAATAAGCTAAGTTTTACTAAGAATAACAAGAAACATGATCTTAAAAAGTGCTAGTTTAGCTTATAACTGTTTTTAAAGCTTTTTCTAATAAGCTAAAAAGCTTATTACTGAACCTTAAATGATGAAATGTTGAATATAAGCTATGCTATGAGTTTAAATCTATCCTAGATAAAAAGTTTTTCAAAATTGAAACTAGAAATAAAAATTCAAAATGAAATAAGCTAAAATCCAATAGATGCTGCTAAACTACTTTTTGAAAGAAAATTAAGCTATATTAAAAACTGAATGATGAAATCTAAATGATGAAGAGTAATTAGCTAATGGAGTTCTAGAATTATGCTCAATTCTAAATTCTAGTTCCTACTTATGAATGCTAAAAATATGCTTGAAAGTTCACAAGCGCAATGCAGTTTTAAACTGATGTTTGTGAGCAAGTGCAAAGTGCTAAAATGCTGGCCAATATCACCCTTAGAAACTCTTATACTAACTCAATTCATGTATTAAAATCTACATTAACCAAGTTTTAACACTCTTGTACTGGAAATCACTTAACCTTCAAATTTTATTTAAAACCAAAATGTCCTGGTGCAAAATCAAAGTTTTAAACACTCTAAACTTTTGTAATTCTAAAAGTAACTTTCTAAAAATGTTAAACCTTGTTATATGACCTAACTCAGCTGTGTAAAAGGTTTTGACAAGAATTCTTTGACTTTAAGAGTCAAAATCATCTAGATCCAAACACTCCCTTATAGTGACTGTCAACACTAAGTAGTACTTAAAATCTAATTTTAAAACTAAAACTGCTTAAGCCTTTTATCTACTCACACTAAAATTCACCTACTTAAGCTTTTTAAGCTATAAAACCTAAAGCTTATGTGTGAAATTAAGCTAGTTTCTCTTCTAAGCTATTAACACTAAATGACAGTATTATATGAGAAATTGAGATTACTCAAATTTATACTAATAAACACTCAAAACAGCTAATTAACAAGCCTAAACAACATGATTTGCAAAGAATTAAGCAGGAATGAATAGTAACTAGCAACTGCTTTAAGCTAAAATTAAGCTAAATGAAATATGAGAAATGTAACCTTGATTATTGTAGTCTCAGAACCAAAGCCACTCTTGTAGAGTGAGTGGCTTAAGAAATCACTTGATCCTATTGGCTCCCTAGCCTCTAAACCTTAATAAGCTGAAATTAGCTTATTTCTCTATAAGCTTCCAAAGTGAGCTCAATTACACTCAAGTAATCATGATTTTTATTTAAATTGATAAGTATGAGTAAATGAATGTCTAAAAACAGAATTGTAACTAAATTTGAGCTTATGAACAGGAATAAGCTCAAATGAGCTTATTAAGAGCTTATTGGATGAAAACAGCTTATTATTGAAAACAAAGTTCACTTAAACTTGAAAACTGAATTGTTATTACTAAAATGATGAAGTACAAGATGAAAGAACAAGAGTACAAGTGCTGAAAGCTGTTTGCTAAAAACTTGAAAGAAAAATGCTTAAAATTGAGAGAATTACAAAACTAAAAATTAAAACACATACAACAACTGGTAAAATGAATCCTATAGGTCCTATTTATAGAGAGTTGAAGAAGAGAGGTGAGAGTTTCTTGAATCTTCCATTCAATCTCAGCCGTTGATCATCTTTCTCAAATTTATGGCCGTTTGATCGTTGTGATGAGGTGTTCGAACCAATTAGGGCTTGACACGTGGGCTAGGTGATGTGGAGAAGGGTTTAATACAAGGTTAGATGAGAGAAAGGGAGCGGGGAAAGGAAATTTTGGAGCTGGGTTTGTTAGCGATTTCGGCGGGAAAAGTTGTTAAGTTGGTTAGGGGCTTTATACCGCGTGTGTGTGTTTGAATGTTTGGGGAAATTGCACAAATGGTCCCTGCGTTCTCATTTCCCTTTTCTAGTGTAAAAACAACTTCCAAACTTGTCATAACAGGCC
>BQNB010044886.1:0-44617 GCA_026074375.1 Tanacetum coccineum | reverse complement strand
TTAATATACGTTTTTACTTGTCGTGATTTATTAAATATTAAAAGTTTAAATTTAATGGGAATTTCATGCGGGTTTTACACATTGAATATACATATATCTGAAAATGAGAGTTTTGAACACATTATTTGTTTTAAATTAGACACAAGTGCTGAAGGGTATGCTTGACCCAATTATGAGATTATCCGCATGAGTAGCTATTGCCAAAGTCCCCGAATTTCGTGAACCATTAATTACCTTTTAGGGTACGCGCTAGTACAAAAGAATAGATCTATTGGGACGTGACAGCGCTGTCCAGGGTAAGAATCCATGGAGAGAACACCCAGTTAAACGGACATATTGTATTGAGAGTATTGTAGGTATGAAGAAATAATACCTATTGTAGGGGCGGACGATAGACATATATTTATATGTTGGGTTAACGCGTTGGTGTTACGAGCTCAATGCGATAATGTAATAATTCCGTTACTTGACATTGTATTCGTTGCACTGTCATTGGCTGGTCTTAAACCTTGTGGTTCACTACTGAACATTTCTTGATTTATTGAATCACTACTTGGATTCAGAAATAATACTTTGAAATGTTGTAACGCTACTTTTCTTACTGAAATATTACTTGAATTATTTCAATACTGCTTTTACTTAAACCTATGAATTCACCAACGTTATTGTTGACGGTTTGCATGTATTTTCTCAGGTTATTATTATGCTAGTTGATCATTGGGAGCCTTTGAGTCGCGTGGATATGTTTTTGAAGGCTTTATAATTTGAGTACCATTCGACAAACGTTTTAAAAAAAATTCTATTGCATTGCAAATAGGACCTCTTGTAACTCTGATATTTTATAAAAAAAGTTGAATGTTTGATTTTTCAAAACGTCTCACTTAGAGTCGTTTTTTGTAACTTGTACTTTATTCTATGAAGTAGCACCCCAAGTGGTATTCTGTTGCGTTGTGATTTTGGAGGTATTACAGAGTGGTATCAGAGCTCAAGTTATATCGAACTAGGTCGTTTTCAAAACCTACACTATAAACGTTTTTTGAAAAATTTTAAGAGTCTTTAACCGTTGTTCGATATCCGCGCGCACATGCTCTTTAATCTGTTATAAGCTCTCTTTTGCATATCTACTACTATTACATGGATAATGAGTATTTAACACTTGGCTACGATTTCGCTCTCTTATGTCTATCTTATGACGTCTTACTATTTATCTCATATCGGTCAGTTATATAAATATTGACCACTTCGATTGTCGCGTACTTTCTGATTTCTCAATTACTCCCTTGAACATCAATACTGATATAATATAAGGATACTCACATATATGAGCTACCTTCTTTTCAATCCCTTACGCTTATCTCCGGGATTATCGCCATCTATCTATATAAAAGCAATTCATATAAGTGTTGACTATTTTCGATCACTGATGTCTACTTGGTATTATTTCTTATGTGTGTAAATTTGGATCGGAGGGGTACGTTTTATGAGTTCGTTTACTTCAATATATTGTGAGCAATGCGGTGATCTCTGAAACATTTACACTACTTTACTTTATTCTCTTTTGATGATATTGAAATTCAGCGTAGTTTGTCAATTCCACTAATTATTATACCATTCGACTCTGAGTTTGAACACTCTTCCTATGCTTTTGAATCGCATATGTTTTTTCGTAATCCATCGTTTTGAAGTCTTCCAGTTGATTAGAGTGCGACTACAACTCGTCACTTCGGATCGTACCATATTTTGGCACTTACCTTCGGAACACGATTGACTAATGTCTCATTATTCTTCTCGTTACTTCTTATGATTTTGAAGAATCATGCCGCCAAGGAGACTCCTTCTTCTCAATGTAACATTATTTTAATCTCGTGTTTTGTGATGATATTGCTTAAGTAGGCTAATTTATAATTATTTTATTAAGATGAATTAGGACGCCTCTTCATTTGAATAAGCAAATTATAAATCGTCAAACCATAAATTTCTAAGTCTTATTTACATAGATTGGGACGCCTTTGGATGCAAATAACTATTTGTAAATGAGTGGGCTTAAGTGTATGGCATTCGTACTAACAACTTTCTTTCGATTTGTAATTCGTTTGTGCGAATAATTCATTTTCTTTGTTCGTCTAATCATTATCGTTATTGCCTTCATACGAGTGAGTCTTTAGATTTCTTTCGGTTCATAATTTGATCATTAGATTATTTCCAAATGTGTATCCCACATGGTGTGCGTCTCTTTTAACAAGTAATACGTCTGTGCAAATCATTCTTTGTCTTTACTCTTTTAATAGCTATCATCATTGCTTTTGTACAAATGGCTATTTGAACTTTTTTCGACTCGTGATTTGTTATATGGATTTTTCTGAATATGTATCGACCGCCGCGAACTTGATAAGCTAATAGTAATGAACCATTAATCGCTTCCAAGAATTGATGACATGTTAAATTCTTTGTTTGCAATGGCATTTTCTTTGAGTCATGTATTTTATCCTTCCCTTTAAGGATTCTCACGACATTCTATCCGTTCGCTCACGCATATTGCATATATTTGATGCCTTGACTATTGTTTATTCAATCTTTATTGGAACTCATGTCGGGGACCAGAGTTCACGTAGAAGCGTAAGGATCAATTCAAGAGTAAGTACACTCACCTCTTTACGAGCAATCAAAGGGCGAATAAGTCGAATAGAGCACCGGGACGGCACTCCCTTAAGGTGGGAAGGTTGAAACATCTTGTATTTTACGGTCAACATTAAATCTCGAATCCGTTCCTATTTCCATTTTTGAATAAAAATTTCGTGTTTTACTTGTTAGCTGATTTGGTGAAAATATCTTTTTTTTGCTATTCGCGAGCCGTGCTTAGGATTTTTTTTATCCGTCTAATTATTCTAAGAAATTAAAAATTCCATATTATACCCCGAGAGGTCGATTATTTTATTTTTGTGCTCCCCGATAAATTCCGTGTCTTAGCCGAATCCGTGTCAAAATAAAATGTTTTCTTTTAAAACATGGTTTTTCTTAATAAAGCTATATTTGGCCTAACCATTAACTAGTTAACATGTGTAATGGACACAAAAATAATAAGAGATCAAGCCCAAACACCCCTTCCCTTCCTTTTTTTATAACCGACCCAAAGCACCCCTTAATATATACATCGACTATTTTATTTTTGCTTCACTTCCTACACACTAAAACACACAGTAAGCCCAAAATCCTCTTCTCCTCCCCCCTCTGCTACCACCGACGACACCACCACCATCAATCCACCATCATCAAGATTTTTCTACTACAATCAAACACTAAAACTTTGATTCTCCAATCATCAACAACACAAAAATCCAACATGCAAAGAGATTTCTTAAAGATCAAGAACTTATTGATTTTATGGGTTATTAATCAAGATCAAGCTAAAAGGGTTTAATGATAAGGGTTTTTATGAAGGTTTGATTGATCAAAAGTTTTGGTTTGTTGATTTTAGGTGTGTTGAGGTTCGGCTAAAACCAAGGAAAAAGAGGGATTCATGTTTGATCTTTGATCTTGCTTATACTTGTTATTGTGAGTGACCTAAAACTATTCTTGTTATTATATTCATATGATTATACTTTATGTTCTTATGCGTGTTATAGAATCCATATGATATTGTAATAAAAATTGTTTTTGGATGAATTGGAATTGGGATTAAGTTGTTAATTAGGAATGGTTTTAATTGAGGGATTTGGAATTGATGAAGATTCAGTAAATAAGGTGTTAGGATCATTAAAAATAAAATTTAGGATAAAGGGATAGCATATGGGTGTGTTTGGTTGAGTTGATTGTTGTAAATTCAGAATAGAATTCTTGACAGATTTTTAGGTCGTTTTGTGAGAGTCATAACTCCGTCATCCGGATAGATTTTATTGATTTTCTTGACCCTACAAATAACTATAGAGAGTATACTTTCCAACCAAAGTGGTTTCACGAGATAAAACTGAGTAAAGGTTAGTCAAAGTGATTTTTCAAGATTCATTGTCAAATCTGAGTTTCAGGGACAGTTTTTGTATTGTGTTTGTGAGGTCAAAAACCATATCAAAACATCTTTTTAATAGATGGGATTGCTATTTTATGAAGCTCATGATGTATATGATTTTCCAGAATTTTTCTAGATTTTATTTAAAGGTCTAAATGGGTCTGATCAAGTGAAACTTTTAGGTGGTTGCAGCAGGTCATTTGCCGGACACTTCGGGTTGTTGGATTTTTTAAAAATAGTTAAACTTGTCAAACATTTTTAGGAAAAATAAAGCAGGTCTAGGATACATTGAGGATGTTAGAAATGAAGCATTAAAGTCCAATAAGGTCGTTTGGTATTTTATTAGTGGTCATAAAATGATAATAAAATTCTACCGAAAACTAGAAATTTAATAAATGGGTAAAAGGGTGTTTCGTGTTTAGTTAAGTCATGAAAAATATAGTGAAACATTTATAACCATAATATACACGTTAGTATCCATCAAGTGAAGGGAAAGCTAGGCATTAAAAATTCAAAGGGCGTTTAAATGTAATTTGGGATTAAAGAATGTTTTTAGATGTTAGGGATTTCCACACTTTCCAAAAATAATAAATTTTTGCTTATGAGTCGTAACTTAATCAAAAGCCATATATCTTTGTTAAGACATGATTTTTACCAAATAATCTAAGACACAATCATATATGGATTCTATTACTCTCTAATACTTTTTATAAACGACGTATGCGTCGTTTCGTTTCATATTCTCTCCCCTAAAGCGCGTCATTAATTTAGGTCGCGGTTCGGATCTCTCGATTTTGTTTCTTCATTTTTGATCATGATGTCACATAGATGTCATCGTTGTTCGCTCTTTGTGATTATCTTATCCGATACTTCTGCTTATGGTGAGTTCATAGCCCGACCTTTTCTTTTTTAATAGTTTTCATAAACTGTTTTCGGGGTGAGAATACATGCTCGTTTTACCAAGTAAACTCATTGATTTCTACTACATAAGCGTTACATGACTATTTTTACTAAAGCTTTTACTTTCTTACTACATGACTTCTAATACATGGGTGATACATTCTTGTTTACTCATGAATTTACTAAAGCTTGATTTTCTTACTACATGATTTGAGATCATTGAATATACATGTATATGAAAACGAGAGTTTTGAACACATTATTTGTTTTAAATTTGACACAAGTGCTGAAGGGTATGCTTGACCCAATATGAGATTATCCGCATGAGTAGCTATTGCCAAAGTCCAGTTCTTCTTCTCTTTTCTTTTACTCCCTCCCCCTTCTCCTATTCCATCCCTTTTTTGCCAACTCTTCCTCTGCCGCGATTTGTGAACCGTTAATTACCTTTGAGGGTAAGCGCTAGTACAAAAGAATAGATCTATTGGGCCGTGACAACCCTGTCCGGGGTATGAATCCATGGCGAGAACACCCAGTTAAATGGACATTTTGTATTGAGAGTATTGTAGGTATGAGGCAATAATACCTAGTGTAGGGGCGGACGATGGACATATATTTATATGTTGGGTTAATGCGTCGGTGTCACGAGCTCAATGCGATAATGTAATAATTCCATTACTTGACATTGTATTCGTTGCACTGTCGTTGGCTGATCTTAAACCTTGTGGTTCACTACTGAACATTTCTTGATTTATTGAATCACTACTTGGATTTCGGAAATAATACTTTGAAATGTTGTAACGCTACTTTTCTTACTGAAATATTACTTGAATTACTTCAATACTGCTTTTACTTAAACCTATGAATTCACCAACATTATTGTTGACGTTTTGCATGTATTTTCTCAGGTTATTATTTTTCTAGCTGAGCATTAGGGAGCATTTGAGTCGCATAGATATGTTTTTGAAGGCTTTATAAATTGAGTACCATTCGACAAACGTTTTAAAAATGTTTTCTATTGCATTGCAAATAGGACCTGTTGTAACTCTGATATTTTATAAAAAAATTCAAATGGTTGATTTTTCAAAACATCTCACTTAGACTCGTTTTCTGTAACTTGTACTTTATGCTATGAAGTAGCACCCCAAGTGGTATTCCAATGCGTTGTAATTTTGGGGGTGTTACATAATCAGCAATTCTCACGGGATACTTCACAGTCTAAGTAAAATCTTTCAAAGTTCTTCAATGTCATTCATAACTTTTAACATTTGTGCTTAAAGGACAAGAAACTTTCGATGTATATGTTGTACACGTCAATGATGCTTCGAGAGTTCAAAACATCATGGGGGATTCGTTTGTACTATGATACATTGATGTAATCAGGTCAACTTCCAGGGGGAAGTAGTATATACGACTTTACTTAGTATGGTTTGTGAAGTATTCTACAAGTGTGAGAATATTTGTTGCTGATTTCTCGCATGTACCTCCGAACGAATATTCACCAAGACCAAATGTCATGATACAGTATAGAAGCCGTATTAGTTGATGTAAGATGTACACATGTGAAGGATGATTCCTTAAAGGGATAAATTGCTCACACTCGGGACTTAGTTGACTTTGGTGTAGCAATTCACATCAGCACCATCCTGGAGGAAGAAAAGTGCATTACCGGGTCTTAATTGATTTTGGTGCTACGGTTTTAACTTCGTTAAAAGGGATAAAGTGTGTACCTCAGGTATTGGATGATTCTTCTACAAAATTTCTCTGTGCACTTTAAATGTCAATGTTAGAAGATCGTTCGAACTACATCAAAGTTTCAGAATCTACTTAAGATACAGATGTTGGTTTGGGGGAAGCTAATTTAGAAACTTCGTCAAAAAGGAGTCTATGAAGAAAGCTTTTCAAGACACGCTGCATGAATTGGGAGGAAGTTAATCTAACTCATGCAAACTATAATTGTTCCAGAGCAAGTAAAGACACAAAAGATCCAAGCTGGAGTACAAGTATCAAGACTAGAAGACAAAGATGTCATCGTCAGCATTAGAAGTGCTTTGGAAGACTTTATTTTGTTGTAATTTATAATTGTTAGAAACATTGTAAGTAATTTCATATGTCTACATATTAGGGGAAGATTGTTAGCCTTAAAATATGTCGGCTAATACCGAATTACACTAGTTTACTTATAGTCAGATACGCAAGGACTAGAAATGTCAAGTTAGGATAGTAGTGCGTATCAAGGGCTATAAATACCCCCTCCATACTTCCATGGAGGGGGTGAGGATATCCATTTGTATCTCATAAGTGTGTTTGTTTCTCGTTCTCTCTCTAAAAACACACACATCTTCCCTTTCTCTCTCTACATCAATAATATGGCTACTTATTTCTTTAATCCTCCCCGACCTCAGGATCGTGTGTTTTAGGCTAGTATTGTTAGCCTTATTTTTATATAAGTCAAACAAGAATGTTATCGGTCGTCTTTGTCGTAATTAGTGTTGTTATGTAATAGGCTAGTCGGGTTTAACCTGCTTGGACTTTAAGCTAATATTGTCTGTGTTTCAGGCTCAAAGCCCTAGACGAGCCAAGCCCGACCTATTTAGAAAGCCCATACGCCAACTAGTAGGCTAAGGGTATAAATAGGACCCTCTCCACATATGGAGAGGGTGTTGGTTATCATTTCTCACATAGTAACCATCCAACTCTCCTTCCCTCTAGCTTTCTCTCTCTACTTTCTTTCTCTAAACTTCTTTCTCTTTTCTCACTTATTTCGTGGCTTGGAGCTTGTTGGTATAGATTATTAGTTGTGTTTGGATCTTAGTTATTTGGGATAACATATGGTATCAAGAGCCAAGGGGTTTTTGGTGATTGTTTTGTGCACATTTTTGAGGGTCGGTTGGTTCGAACATACACAAAAGGTCTTCATCTTTTGTGTGTTCAAAAACCATAAAGATCGGTACTTTCTTGTTTATCTATCTTAGTATAAGCTAGGTGTAAAAGGAAAACTTTGAAAAACTTCAAAAGATTTCTCTTTTCTTGTATTTTGTGGTTTGAAAGTTTTGTGTTCTAAGAATCTTGATCCGGAAATTTTTTGTGTTTAAAACCTCAGTTTGTGTTTTTATGCTTCTACTAGGCTTAGGATAGTAAGCTATACAAGAAAAATCAATCAAAAACGTCAAAAAGTGTGTATTTTAAGTGATTCAAAAGTTGTTTTTCTAGAAAATTTGAAGACGGCGGTTTATACATATGAAGACGGCGGTTTATACGTGCCATAGATCTGGCGATTTATACACTTTTTGATACGGCGATTTATATGTGTAAGAGATGGCGATTTATACCTCTCAAAGTCGGCGATTTATACAAGTCACAAGCGGCGATTTATACGTCTCAAAGCCAGCGATTTATACAAGATATTTATACCATTTTCGGTACACTTTACTGAATTTCATTTTGATACATTCACAATGTTAAATTCCTTGAAATTCAAGATTGGACTTTTATTGTAACACTTCATTTGGACTTCAAAGAAACGTAAACATACAATAATTTCCAAATTAACAACAACTTCATTCTTCACGGTTTCTTCTTGATTCGTAAAATCCCGCGAAAGTTTCATTTCTTTTCCTGGTTTAATCAAGACTTGTAGAATCCCGTAAACTTGAATTCCATAACAAACCATAACTCAATCACTTCATAAAACTTAAGATCCAATATCCATTCACAACATCAAAATGTCAAATACCAATACCAATTTCCAAACTCAAACATTGAATGCTCTTCACAATGCCATAAAGGAAGCAGGTGGTAAAGACCGTCTACCAATGTTAGCACCTGGTATTTACGTTTAGTGGAAATCCAGAATCAAGAGATACATTGACACCAAACCTAACACTAAACTCATCCACTTTTGTCTCCAAAATCCACCCTACAAATTCAAATGGACTGAGAAAACTGTTCCAATTGCTGAAGGTAGTTCAGAAACCACTACAGAAGGGTACATGGAGAACTATAAAAATGTGTCACAAGATATAAGGAACCAATTGGATGTTGAAGTTGAAGCAGTTTAGATAATTCTCACAGGTTTAGATAATGATATCTACTTCACAGTTAATGCTTGTCCAAATGCATGTGAAATGTGGAAAGCTATTGAAAGGTTGAAACAAGGTAAATCAATCAATGTTCAAGATCTTGAAATAAATTTATATTAGGAGTTTGGAAAATTCACATTACGGGATGGTGAATCACTTGAATCGTATTACTCAAGGTTCTACAAGATGATGAATGAGCTTGTCAGAAATCAGTGTGATGTTACCAATCATCAAGTGAATGTTCAGTTCTTACTTCAATTACAACCAGAATGGCAAAGGTTTGTGACGCTTGTTAAGAAGAGTCAAGAATTGAGGACTGTTCCCTATCACAAACTTTATGACATCCTAAAGCAACACTAGAACGAAGTCAATGAGATAAGGGTTGAAATACTAGCACGTATTGCTAATTCACTTGCACTTGTTGCTCAACAACAACCAGTTTACCATCCTCAAAACCATCCTAATCACTACACTCAAAATTCCTTAACTAGATCACAACAAGTTGCTACCAAAAACAAAGGTAAAGCAATTGTCAACTCTCCTCCACCCACTTATGATCAAGAACCTGACATGGTTACGGAAGATGATGCACTGTCAAATGAGAAAGTGATTGATAAACTCATGGCTTTAATTTCTCTATTATTAAAGAAAATCTACAAACCTACCAACAACAACCTTAGAACTTCATCAAACACCAGTAGAGCACTGATATGTTATAAAAGCTTTAAATTTATAATTCTAGTTTTTTCTGATTTCTAACTAACACACGGGTAAAGTATAAACCCCCGTTTCTAGCATAGGTTAAGGGTAAGACAAGGTCATTCCACAGGATTGGTTATTCTTAGAAATGGTCGATTATATTTCGAAAAGGTTTATTTATAGACTGTCACGATCTAAAGATAATTGATAGCACAATTTCAAGATTATAAAAGCAATGTTTATTCGGGAGACAAGAGTAATGGAGGATAATTTGGAATGATGAAAAATTCATGAAATTAAGTATAATCAAAGGAATGAACGGGTAGTTTATTCAATAGATTGGCTATTTAACATAATAAAGAATCCTTTCGGTCTTTAATCTTAGTTATGAAAAATGCTTTAAGAGTGGTTCACGTTTTGAAATAACAAATATAAACTTTCTCAACCAAGTTCGTTAGACATGAGGTTAAACATTTATATATTTGGGATGATGAGCATTTTATTAGCTAATTCTCACAAAGCTAATACCAAGTTGTCATAGACAAACAACTAGAAATCAAACACAAAGTCAGAGCCTTTCGACCTATTCCCGAACTAAGTGAGTGATCAAATGATGATCAACAATCCAAATATCTAACTATCAAGTTCATATTTATCATTAACCAAATATCATTAGTCATCCCGATTTAATCCATATTACTCCATAAACCCTAAATAAACATGAATAAACTACTCCATAATCATGGAGGTAAAATACATAATAAGCATGTTAGATCCAGAAAATATAGTATTCAAGGAGAGAAACATGTTTATACCGTTTCCAATAGCAAATTGTATTGATTTTCATGAGTTTCCTTTGAACAATGATTATAACAACCTCGAAAACTCAACTCCAAACTACAAATAACTCTATCACAACCTTCTATAGCTCGAATTAAACCTCCTTAGATGCTTTATAACCTGGGAATTGTGATGAACTAAGAACAATTCCCATACTAACTAGAAATCCTCCTGAGAACTTTAAAATGAATTGAGTTGTTGTTTTTTGATGATATGAACCTCCAAATTCGTTTCTTATTTATACATGAGGTGGTGATATCAGTTGTAGAAGAATGGAAATCCAAAGGTTGCCCAATAATTGCACTCTTTATGACTTTAAAGTAACTGCAGGATAAGTGCGGCACACAATAAAAATTATGCGCCGTACTTGGTGTGTAATTAAATTGCATTTATTCGCTTCGAAGTACGCCGCACTTTGGCCTCTTTATTAGTTCTTCATTCAATTATCTTCTAGATTCTTCTTATAAGGACCGTTAGTGCATTTAACGGAATATCTTTGCACATTTAGTCCTTTTCTTCATTTTTGGTCCTGAAACAATTATTGCCCAACAAACAACCAAACTTTGCAATATTTCATGTGTTAATATATATATATTTCACATATTTTCGAGAGATATTTTATGTACATTTGGAGCGTTATCAAATCCCCCATACTTAGCTTATTGCTTGCCCTCAAGCAATCATAGCGAAAGTATTTCGTTTTAATAAAAAAATTAATGATTACAAGCATAGATAACGCGACAAAGCAACTCATGAATTTTATAGATAAGATTCTTTTCACACTCGCTCAATTTAGTAAAATGGATAGTAAACGAAAGTCACTCATACGCGCAATCATGAAATATTCAAATTACCATAGGCTTGTACAAGAAACTAAACTTCACCGACATGGGGTAAGCACCAAACACAAACATCAAAAGAGGTAATTTATTTAGTGATATTATTTTATATTTGTTGAAAAAGGTTTATAATAAAATCATAATCCACCTTATCCGTAATGTAACAAACATTTCTTTCACTTCATCAATTTTTTCATTTCAGAACTTCGGCTTATTTTTGCCTTATTTCACTTTAACTTGGGGGAAACTTGCTTTCCCCCATACTTAGGATAAGCACACTATATCAAACGAACTTAGAAGTTTGCAACCTTCGTACTTCATTATAATAGCGATACCAGTTTTTACGATTTTCAATTCATACGGATAAAATTTCAAATAATTTAATTAAAAATCTTTTTGAACAAAATTATTGTTTACTTATATTTATATTTTTATCACCTTTTTATCAGTAAAATATTTATAACACGTGAACGTGTTCCTACGGCGGTCTCATAAAGATTTCAAGCACAAGTTCTAGAATTAACAAATCACCGGCACACTCATATAATTTTAAATCGATACCAATGCTTCAGAAAAGGAGACAAACTACAAATACACAGGCATAATGACGGATGAGACACTTGCAGTTGCATTCAAACCTTAACTCGAGAAAGCTAAAGATAAAATCATCTTAGGTATCAAAGAGGGATACCTGAATTCTTAAGATCTAATCCTCACAATTTTCTGGGTGGTATAAATATGCTAGTAATGTAATCAATCCAGAGTCAGATTGCTTGTATGTGATCAATAAAATGTTATTTTTATAACATTTTCATTTAACATTTTCTTAACTTTTCCAGTTTATCTCCCTCCATACTTAATATAAGCATTGTCTCTAATGTGAAATATTATAGATAAAGATAAAATGAAAAAGTGAAATAATACTTCTTAATTATGATTGATTTTCTTGAATCTTTTCTTCACACCATTCGGTCTCGCGCCCTTCTCTTTTTCTTTTCCTGTTACAAATATAAACATTGCGTAGCACACAAATAATAGTAATATTCCTAATTAATTAATAATAGAAGGTACGATAGTATTGCTTTTAAATGCCAACAGAGGCATTTTACACACCATAATAGTAGTAATAATAATAATAATTAAAAATAAAATTTAGAGAAAGAAAGAATTTGTTTTTTTAAAATAATCGTGACCAAAAACATGGGTCATCACATCCAATTGTGTCATTCGTCCCAACCTTCAAGCAAATTCCAATAAGGTCAAATTGTGACCACGACCACAAAGTCTAAACTTGATGATCTTCTTTGTTTGCAATTCATCATCAGCACACACTTCATCAAATTCATAAGTTGAATAAAACTCATGGAAAAGCTCTAAATAAATTGGTTCAATGATGTTAAAAGCTCTAATCCACGCTACAGAAGTGAATATCTCTTTATTAGATCCAGCTTCACGCAACTTAATCCTTAACATTTCATCAATTTCTCCATCACGTCCCTATTTATTTAGTACATCCCAATTCACCACACACGGTGAGTAAATATGTCTAGGAAGCAATTGGGCTAATTTGGTGTTGTACCTAGACTTAGCATCTCTGTTGCAACCTTCCCATAGCAAGAATTCGTGATGAACTTGTGGAAGCAACACTTCTTCCATGGTTTCAAATTGTCTAGAGCATTTGGATCTTGATGGTCTGGCTTCATCATCGTTTCCTCCTATAGTCTACACTTAAAAAACAATCAACAATACAATGTATGGTTATGTTAGAAATAATTTGGTATAAATTGTAAAGGTTTTGATGGTTTTTCAAACGTTCTGTAAGGTTTTGGTGTAAATTGTGCGGTGCACTTCACTGAAGTACGGCGTACTTCCTGGAAAAATGGAAAAGTGTGGCGGTTTTGAAACAAAACCGGCGTACTTTCTGGGTTGTTTAAAATAATTTTGATTTTTAATGATTTTTCAATAATTTATTTTAAAGATAAATTCATAATATGAACAGTATTTTTAGATTTACCAATATTTCAACATGCATTTTGATAAATAACTCCTAAATATCATAATTCAATGGGTTAATTGCTCATATCTACCATGTAGTTGATTTCCCCTAATCTAATTATAAACAACCCTAATAACAAGAAATTGAATAAATTGACAATAAACAAGTTAAGGAATGATATTAACACACCATAGGCATGATTAAATAGTTGATGGATTGATACTTGAAACTTTTACTTATTTTTGTTAGAAACCCGTCAGTTTTGTGTTAGTGTGTGAGTTTTTATAAAGAGTTAAATCTTGTTTTGTAACTTTATATATGAAAAACCGCCATAAAGTGCGGCGCACTTTCGAGATGTGCGGCATACTTTTCCTAATTTTTTATGTTGTTTTTTTTATAACAAACTTACTTTGCACACTTCATAATTTAAACATAATTATAACATAAATTTTCAATCCATTACATTAACTTAATATTAATATTTATCATTCATCGGACTAATGTCTGTACATCAAGTTTAATCCCTTATGGATTTATACAAATGATTTTATTTTAGACTCAATAAACAAGAAAAAAAGTAAGAAATAGTTTTAGGAGTACATAAGTTTCCTCCTTTATTCTAACTTGGTCCAACTCTTTACTCTATAAACCAATTAGGTGACATAATGTCACTCAACTTATGATATTTCGACAATTTCTAGTCTGTTTTCTTGGTTGTGAACGTCTGTATATAAATATTCCCATATGGGTCAGTCAATCTTATCTTAGTACGCCATTGTCCTGTTGCTTCCTCTTCTTTAGTATAACATCCCTTGTAATCAGGTTTCCAGTTAACGTGTTTAATGGTACGGGCAACGAACCAAGGAAACTAACTGCCTTTTTCCAAACACTAATCTTCTAGAATGGGTTAATTACTGCTTGTAGAGCTAACGATCGATCAGTTGGATTGTTACAATTCAGATATGGTGCAGGTTTTGGGCCATATATTGGTGCTCCAAACTTATTCCTCTTAATCTCATACTCTTCCTCGTCATCGCTGTCGCTTTCTGCGATTCTCAAAACATCAAATCTTGCAGCACGGAAGGTTTGATGACAAAATCCATCAAAAGTAGAGAAAAGTCTTTCTGGTGTATTAACTATGCCACCAATTATATACAGGAATCCTCGACCAACTACTATTGGTGCATCACGGTCGATTGGTATATCCAAGATCAGAAACTCAACATTTAAGGTGGTGACCCCCACCTGACAAAGAACATTAGTAAGTATCCCCATAGCTTCTGCCTGGGTATGATATCATAGTGATCCCTCTATCGACCTTCTTCATCTCTTCTCTACCTAACTGCTCATAAATCCGGTAAGGCATGGTATTGATATCCGACCCAGTGTCAGCTAACGTATTTTTGTTAACCTGACCCTCCAATCTGATAGAAAATATGAATGCTCCGGGGTCGTCTTTCTCTTTCAACGCCTCTCCTTTAACCTTTTTTATTGCTTCTTCCTCTTCTTTCACAACCATTCCATCTAATTCCACTTTGTCATTCCAAATCTCATCAAGCACTTTCTTGTACTTGTCATGATAAGCCATTGTCTCAAGTACCGGCCTTAATTCTTCTAATAAAGTAAACTTCTGGCTAATTCTAATTACCAATGCTTCCTTTGTTGCTTCTTCTTGAGTCAAATGTCTTCCAGTTGACCAAGATGTTCTTATATCTTGATAGAACAAGTTAAGATTCTGCATTACTCTCTTCTTATTGTGGTTACTTTTCCCCATTTTACATACAAATGACGGAAGTCATTTTCCACCAAATAGTGGTATATCATCAAAATTAAAATCAAGTAACCGATCCTAATCATCCATACTTTTTTCTTCTTCTTCAACATCTTCCAAGAACGAATCTAACTCAGGATATATTGTGACAGTTCCAGCCCCAAAATCAGTAATTTCTTTGGTCATACGTAGGAATGATCTTCCAAAAATCACCCCAGGTTCAACATCATCTTCTTCTGGGTTGATAATGAACTTCACAAAATCGATCTCACCTCTTAGTGCAATAATGAGCTCTTTCTTAACTACTTTATATCCTCTTTTCACCTCGTGTTCCAGGCATAATTTTACTGCAAACTCGTTCGAGATCATGTTCTCTTCTACTCCAAGATTAATCTCCCCATCATATGCTTCCAGCCCATTGACAAAACAAGGTGCCACGAATCTATCACTAACTTATTCGGTATCCATCTTGTGAAAAACCATAGCTTTTGTTTCCTTCTTTCCTCCACTGTTAGCAGTGTCTTGATATTCTAGAGAATCCCAGTCTCAAGATCCTTCAACCTTGTCACTCGAGATTTCAACAACGTTTTCTCCTAAGCAAATTTTTCCAAGACTCGAATTGGGATCCATAACTCTTATAAAATAAGACAACATTAAAATAACCATTAGTGGGTTAGTTAAAACAAATAACGATAGCTTTTTACACTTACACATTATCAACAAACAAATAGCATTTTTTAATTCAACCAATTTTCGTTCAAAAACAAAGAAACAAGCATTCTGTTTGGTTCCAAACAGGAAAGTGTGGCGCACTTTAGAAAAAATGCGGCGTACTTTCTGAGTTTTTAGGTTTTTAAGATTTTTAACATAGCAACTATCAGGTTTTTAAGCACATTTATCATCATATAAAATTCTTTAATTCTTTTGAAATTTTTATTTTTGTTTTCATTTCGCATGAAGTCAAAGTTAAATAAGCAACATTTAGCAAATAAGAAACACATGTAGGCATTCATAAATTTAAACAAACAAGCTATGAAATAGTTCTTTTTGATTTTTCTCATTTTAATGTAAAAGATGCTATAATATAAGATTTTGACAATTATAAATACTAGGAATAAATTTCACATTTTCAAATTGTCAAATAAAAGTTTATGAGATTTTAGGGTTTTGATTTTTTTATCCAATTCACCTTAATTTAGATTATGCTTTTGAAAAATAACAGAAAAACCAGCGCACTTGGGTTAAGTGTGTCGTACCTTTGAAATTTGTACAGAAAACCCCGCGCACAATGGTTATGTACGGCGCACTATTGGTTCAGTTTGCCAGAAAACTGTACGGCGATTTTGAAAATTTAGTTTGTAATATAAGGATGACTTATTCAAGAATGATCTCAATCCCCGGCAGCGGCGCCAAAAACTTTGATGTGTTATAAAAACTTTAAATTTATAATTCTAGTTTTATCCGATTTCCAACTAACACACGGGTAAAGTATAAACCCCCGTTTAGAGTATAGGTTAAGGGTAAGACCAGGTCGTTCTACGGGATTGGTTATTCTTAGAAAGGGTCGATTATATTACGAAAAGGTTTATCTATAGACTGTCACGATCTAAAGATAATTGATAACACGATTTCAAGATTATAAAAGCAATGTTTATTCGGGAGACAAGAGTAATGGAGGATAATTTGGGATGATGACAAATTCATGAAATTAAGTAAAATCAAAGGAATGAACGAGTAGTTTATTCAAAAGATTTTCTATTTAACATAATAAAGAATCCTTTCGGCCTTTAATCTTAGTTATGAAAAAACGATTTAAGATTGGTTCACGTTTGGAAATAACAAATATAAACTTTCTCAACCAAGTTCGTTAGACATGAGGTTAAGCATTAAACATTTATATATTTGGGATGATGAGCATTTTATTAGCTAATTCTCATAAAGCTAATACCGAGTTGTCATAGACAAACAACTAGAATTCAAACACAAAGTCGGAGCCTTTCGACCTATTCCCGAACTAAGTGAGTGATCAAATGATGATAAACAATCCAAATATCTAAATATAAAGTTCATGTTTATCATTAACCAAATATCATTAGTCATCTCGATTTAATCCATATTACTCCATAAATCTCAAATAAACATGAATAAACTAATCCATAATCATGGAGGTAAAACACATAATAAGCATGCTAGATCTAGAAAATATAGTATTCAAGGAGAGAAACATGTTTATACCGATTCCAATAGCAAATTGCATTGATTTTCAAGAGTTTCCTTCGAACAATGATTATAACAACCCCGAAAACTCAACTCCAAGCTACAAATAACTCTGTCATAGCCTTCAATAGCTCAAATTAAACCTCCTTAGATGCTTTATAACCTGGGAATTGTGATGAACTAAGAACAATTCCCAAACTAACTAGAAATCCTCCTGAGAACTTTAAAATGAATTGAGTTTTTGTGTTTTGATGATATGAACCTCCAAATTTGTTCCCTATTTATACATGAGGTGGTGATATTAGTTGTAGAAGAATGAAAATCCAAAGGTTGCCCAATAATTGCACTCTTTATGACTTTAAAGTAACTGCAGGATAAGTGTGCCACACAATAAAAATTGTGCGCCGTACTTGGTGTGTAATTAAATTGCATTTATTCGCTTCGAAGTACGCCTCACTTGGTGTAAGTGCGCCGCACTTTGGCCTCGTTTATTAGTTCTTCATTCAATTCTCTTTTAGATTCTTTTTATAACAAATGTTAGTGAATTTAATGGAATATCTTTGCACATTTAGTCTTTTTCTTCATTTTTGGTCCTGAAACAATTATTGCACAACAAACAACCAAACTTTGCAATATTCCATGCGTTAATATATATATATATTTCACATATTTTTGAGGGATATTTTTTGTATATTTGGAGCGTTATCAAGCACATCAGGATAATACTTCAAGAATTAATAGAGGAATTGGGTATGATAATCAGAGAGCAGTTAATGTTGCTGGGGCAAGGGAGAATGTAGGTACACAGGTAGTGCAACAGTCTAAGATTCAGTGTTATAATTGCAAGGAATATGGACATGTAGACAGGGAATGTCAAAAACTGAAATGGGCAAAGGATGCAGCTTATCACAAGGAAACGATGCTATTGTATAAGCACGAGGAAGGTGGATTTAAGTTAAATGTAGAACAAGATGACTAGAGGGATGACACTAATGATGAAACTGACAATCAGGAATTGGAAGCACATTATGTGTACATGGCACATATTCAAGAAGTTACTCTAGATTCTGCTAATAATTCTGGACCCATCTTTGATACTGAACCATTGCAAAAGGTATAAAATGATGATGATAACTATAATGTGTTTTCCAATGACCGAGAACATCCTGTGCAACCTGAATCTGTTAAAGACACATATCTGGTAGAACACGGTGATTCTATCATCACTATTGATTCATTGGATATGAGTACTAATGGAGAAATGGTTGACCAGGATGATGATGATGATCTTGCTAAAGAACGTGATTTGCTTGCTTCTTTAATTGATAAACTAAAATGTGAAATTGATGACAACAAAAACTGTAATAAGCTTTTGGAATCATCAAACAAGACTTTAGTTGATAAATTGAAAGGTGAAATTAAGGATTTCAAAACCAAAAATAAAAGTTTAGAATCATCAAATAACCATTTCAAAGAAGCAAACAATGAACTGTCAAAGACTAATCAATTGATGTTCAAAGACCATAAGAAGTTCCAAGCTAAACTTGATAGATATCATGATGTAAATTATGCGTCAAAGATGGAAATTGATTGTGCAAAAGCTAAAGGAGATTTAGTGTCATACAAAATGGAATCTCAAAAGTCACTAAATGAAAATACTCGAAAGATAAATGATTTCAAAAATGAAAAAGGAGCTTGTTGCACATCAAGAAACCATCTCTATAATGTCATAAGAAAAATAGGCTCAGAATAAGTTTTACAAAACTCGTGAAGACAAAGAAATTAAAAAGGTCACTGCTTTAGAAAACAAAGTCAAGGCTTTGGATAATATTGTATATAAAACCGGTCAATTAGTTCAAACAATGAATATGTTTAATCATAATTGTAAAACGAGTTTTGTTAAACCTGAGTTCCTCAAGAAAGCTCAAGGAGCGAATCCTCATCTGTATGATATAGGTTGCTATAATGATAATCTTGCTTTAATGTTAGCTCCAAAATCTGATGAAACGATTTGTATTACCCAAAAAGTCAATCAAAATTAAGTGATTTAATCAGACCTTTTGATTACAAAAATTTGAATAATCTTTATGATTTGTTCGTTCCACAACGTGAAAAGTCACCTGAACAAAGATATTTTTCTGAAAGGTCAAAAATGAGTCATATACTTGCTAAGAATAAAAATTCAAAAGAGTCTTTTAATAAACACACAACGTTGTTAGAAAGAAGGATGGATGAATCCATTCCATGGGATCAAAAGTGTAAAAGCCCTAAAGAACTTTTCAAAATTAAAAGTAGTGTTGACACAATTTTTGATGGAGTGGAATGTTATAAACAAACAATAGCTAAAAGGACATATTTTGGTCATATAGATCCATTCATTCAAAAACAATCGAAGGAAATTTTTGTCCCCAAATTCAAAAAATCAATGTTGATTTAGAAAATTTTCACTTGTGTTTAAAAGAGGAAATGGTTGTTGATTTGAGATACTTTAATTCTCTTAAAAATGAAGTGGACTCTCTCACATCTTAACTGGAAACTCAAAAAACATAGTTTTTGAATGAAATTAACTGACTTTCCGGGGAATATTATTATGCTGATCACATAAATACTATACTTGGTGTGTATACTACTCTCGATGAATTCACTGATTTACAATGTGATTATGTAGACCAAGTTGTCAAATGTGAACGTCTTGAAAAAGAGCTTTCAAAAAGTCATACAACCTCAAAGAGTTTTGAAGCACTTCAGCAACATGCGATTAATCTTGAACTTTCTTTACAGCAATGTCAAGAACAGATAAAAATGACAAAGCTTTCAAAGAAAATCAGTCAAAAGTATTTCTGAAAGAACGTAAACAATACTTTGAAATATATAAGATCTGAAAGCTCAACTTCAGGACAAAAACATTGCGTTATGTGAATTGAAGAAACTTTATGAAAAGTTGAAAGGAAAATCTGTGGAAACTAAGTTTGAAAAACCATTAGTTATTCGACAACCAAATGATTTTAAAAGTCAAAGACAAACAGTTTTAGGTAAACCGGCTATTTTTTAGATTCTCTTGCAAAGAAAGATTTTTTAAAGTTAAAGTCACTTACCACAAATAATGTGTCCAATAATTTTTTAAAACGAGTCACTGCACAGATTTTGCCTCAAAATGTGAAGTCAATTTTAAAGAACATAAATGTGATTGCACCAGGAATGTACAAAGTGCACACAATGCCTAATCAAACTAGAATACCACAATTGCCTCAAGACATTAGGAAAATCAATAAATGTTTGTCCTTTTCTACAGGAGTAATTCCCACTACTAGTGTTAGCAGACCACACCTTAAGAGCAATCAATTGGAAGATAGAGTCATGTCTAACAATAATGAAAGGAAGAAGCAAGAAGTAGAAGAACACCATAGGAATATTAAGTTTTCAAATAATAAAACATCTGTAACTATGTGTAATGACAGTTTGAATCCTAAGACCTCGAATGTAAAGTTTGTTTGTGTTACTTATGGAAAATGTGTGCTAAATGACAATCATGATATGTGTGTTCTTCACTATATTAATGGCGTGAATTCTAGGACTAAACAGCCAATTGTTGTGCCTATTAGTACTAGAGAACCTAAACAAACTATGAACCAATCTGTTGCAACACCCCTTAGGAGAACAGTTGCTTTAGAATCCACTAACTAGAAACCAAGAAGCACTATTAGGAAGCTATATAAGCATGTTAGTAAGACATGTAGTTGGTGGTATCCTAAGTTTACACCATCCAGATACAAATGGAAACCTAAGTCCCCAATAGAAAATGTTAACACTAATGTTAGTATGCCTCTGGGAAATGAATCTAGAACTGCTAATATTTTGGAACCTATGACTCCTTGGTGTTCCACTCTGTCCAATACTCTATTTTCTTCTAATTCTTTTGCAACTTGTAGAGATAATTCTATTCATCATCGACTCTGGGTGCTCAAAGCACATGCCGAGAAATCTCAAGCTTCTAAGTAATTTTATGGAGAAATTTCTAGGTACGGCAAAGTTTGGAAATGATCAAATTGCATCTTTTCTTGGTTATGGAGATATGGTACAAGGAAATATCACTATCAAAAGGGTTTATTACTTTGAAGGGCTGAATCAAAATTTATTCTCTGTTGGTTAATTCTATGATGCGGATTTAGAAGTTGCTTTTCGGAAGTCTACATGTTATGTTTATGATTTGAAGGGAAATGATCTACTCATAGGATCTCGTGGCACATATCTGTATTCCATCACTCTTAAAGACACATCCACTCCTAATCCAATTTTCTTAATGGCTAAAGCTTCATCGTCACAAGCATGGTTATGGCATCGTCATCTCTCACATCTAAACTTTGATACCATCTACTTGCTTTCGAAGTATGATATTGTGACTGGCCTTCCCAAATTGAAATTTGTCAAAGATCATCTTGGTTCTTCTTGTGAGTTAGGGAAAGCAAAACGTAAGTCTTTCAAGACAAAAACTACCCTAAGCTTAAAGCGACGGTTATAAATTCTACACATGGACTTATGTGGTCCCATAAGGGTAGAAAGCTTTAATGGTAAGAAATATGTGTTAGTAATTGTTGATGATTATTCATGATATACTTGGACTCACTTCTTGAGATCCAAAGACAAAACACCTGAAGTTCTTATCAATTTCTTCAAACTTGTTCAAAGAGGACTTCACGCTCAAGTTAGAACAGTTCGAACTAACAAAGGCATGAAATTCTTAAATAAAACTCTTCATGCATACTTTGCTCAAGAAGAGATTGAACACCAAACGTCAACAGTTCGAACACCTGAACAAAACGGCGTTGTCGAAAGACAGAACCGTACTCTTGTTGAGGCTGCTCAAACAATGTTAAGCGCCGCTAAATTCCTTTGTTCTTCTGGGCTGAAGCAATTGCAACAACATGTTTTACTCAGAACCGTTCACTCGTAATTCCTCGACATGAGAAAACACCTTACCACATCATCAATGGCCGAAAACCGTCTGTTAAGTTCTTTCACATTTTTGGCTCTCCTTGCTACATCGTTAGAGATGGTGAAAATCTTGACAAAATGAAGGAAAAAGGTGATGCATGTATTTTTGTAGGGTATTCTACTCAGTCAAGAGCGTACCGAGTATATAACAAGAGAACAAGAGTGATAGTCGAAACCATTCATGTTAACTTTGACGAATTACCTCATATGGCATCAGATCACGTTAGTTCTGACCCCATTTCACAATGTCCGACAACGGCACTTGAACATGATAGTTTAAGTCCCGGTCCCTAAAGTCAATAAAATGTTCCTCAAGCACCTGAGACAGTAACAATGTCAAACGAGTTAGATTTGCTATTTAGTATGATGTTCTATGAGTTACTCAATGGAACTACTCTAGTTGTGTCAAAGTCTTCTGCTGTAAATACTGCTGATGCACTTGATAAACGTCAACAACAAAATACAACTCAAGCTACTACAACAACCGTTGCTGCAGATACACCTCCATTGATCATTCAAACAACACCAGAAACTACAAATCAAGCCCCAACTCAAGCACCAACTGTCACTTCTATTGAGAACATTAATCAAGCAGAAACTCAAAGAGAAAATGCACAAGTAAAAGAAGACGAATTTATCAACATCTTTAGTACACCAATACAAGAACGAAGGGAGACATCGTTTCGTTATGTTGACTCGTCAAACATGCATACATTCTATCAACAACATCCTTCTAAACATCGTTGGACAAAAGATCATCCATTAGAACAAGTCGTTAGAAAGAAACAGATGGCGAGATATGTATGTTCGTACTCACCGTGAGTCGAACCGAACCAAAGAACATCAAAGAAGCCATGGCTGACTCTGCATGGATTGAGGCGATAGCATTTCTTTACGGACCTCTGAAGGAAGAAGTGTACGTAAACCACCCAGATGGATTCATAGACCCGTATAATCCTGACCAAGTCTATCGTCTTAAGAAGGCATTATATGGACTCAAACAAGCTCCAAGGGTGTGGTACGATGAACTCTCCAACTTCCTGGTATCTAAAGGGTTCTCCAAAGGTTCTATTGATCCAACTCTGTTCATTACTAAAAAAGGGGAAGACATATTCCTTGTGTAAATTTACATTGATGATATTATTTTTGGTTCTACGAACCCAAAACTTTTAAGAAAGTTTGAAAAATTAATGCACGGCAAGTTTGAAATGTCTATGATGGGGGAGCTGAACTTCTTTTTAGGAATTCAGATCTACCAATCCCCACGTGGTACCTTCATAAACCAAGCTAAGTATTCTCAAGAGATACTTAATAAGCATGGTATGATCTCATGTGATAGCATTGGTACTCCAATGGCTACAAAACACCTAGATGTTGACTTGAGTGGAACTCTGGTTGACCAAATGAAATATTGTAGTATGGTAGGAGCACTCATGTACCTCACAGCAAGTAGACCAGATATTGTTCATGCAACTTGTTATTGTGCTCGTTATCAAGCGAGACCGACTGAGAAACATCTTACTGTGGTTAAACGGATCTTTCGGTACCTTAAGAATACCATTAATATAGGACTCTGGTATCCAAAGGACATCAGTTTCGAACTAACTACTTTTTCAGATTCGGTTCACGCGGGCTGTCTTGATTCATGTAAGATCACATCTGGTGGCATATAATTTCTAGGTGGTGATAAGCTAGTCAGTTGGTCGTCAAAGAAGCAGGACTGCACTTTAATGTCTTCATTAGAAGCTGAGTATGTATCTTTATCTGCGTGTTGCGCTCAAGTTCTATGGTTGAGAACTTAGCTCACAAATTATGGCTTTCACTTTGATAAAATACCTATGTATTATGACTCAAAGGCAGCCATAGCCATCTCGTGCAATCCAGTCCAGCATTCCCGTACCAAGCACATTGATGTCAGATATCACCTCATAAAGGAACAGGTTGAAAAGGATATTCTTGAATTATTCTTTGTCATAACTGAATACCAGTTAGCTGACCTGTTTACTAAAGCCTTACCCGAAGATAGGTTTAAGTATCTCGTCAGACTACTCGGTATGAGATGTTTGGCTCCAGAATAACAGGAGGTTCTGACAAATGAATCTGCTTGATCTATCAAACATCGAACGTGTAAATATTTTTGAAAAAAAGAAAATACAAAAATATAAAACCAACAAAAAGAAAATAGACAAATATAAAATCCAGAAAAACAAAACATAAAATCAGAAAATTTCAAAAAATACCAAAAAGAATCCTCTCGCCATGTCTCTTAGAATCGATAACGTTTACGACCTAGAAATGTCGATTAACATTGACACGGGAGTGTAAATGAAGTTCGAGCAAGAGTTCAAACGTTTAAAAACATGTCATTTCTAATTTTTCTTTATGACTTATGTACATTTCAGTGCATAACTCGAAACCGAATGTAATAGGGACGTGTAAGCTTCAGTGCACTTACTCTACAAATAGAAGAGAAGTCTTCTATCATGTGTTTTAAAAATTAGTGCTATCCCACATACTGTGTTGGAGGGGAGCTATCAGAAAAACGAATTCATGCAATATCATGGTATAATTTTTCTCCCCATTGAATTTTTCATGTAATAAATTTTAATCAATTAGTATTTCAAATACTAAATGTTTAATTATTTAAAATAAGGGGAGAAAATGTGATTAAAATGTGATATAGAAGAATGTAATCTTTAAGACTCTAAGTGCAACTCTTTCCTTCATGTGCAAAAAACTTTCGAATCTCGGAGCACATGTGTAGCGGGAGTATTTCAAAATGTCTGTATCAAAGGTTTTCTGGTTCGATCTCTATACCCAACAACCAATTAACTCACGACGTTGATGAATTCATAAGGTGGTTAAGGTTAGGTATAAGTCCTATGATCCAACCAGAACCGGAGGGATCTACCTATGGACATTCCATAGTTAGAATAGAAGTCCTTAGGTATGATTGGAGATGAATGAGAATACGGGAAAAATGCCGACTAAGGTTGAGCTAACACTGGAACAATCACAACAAGGTTTTAGTGATGACGTCTTGGTAAGCATTGAAGGGGTTGGAAAATAAAAAAGAGAAGTATGGATAAAGGGTGAAAACAAAGCAGCCCTCCACATACTTTAGGCAGAAACCAGGTCAATACATAATCTATCAAAATCACAATGATGATTGTTAGTATTGAAGAAAGTCATCATGGACCCATTGATGCAATGCACAACTCTTCCCAACCATTCTAGTTTCTCTCAAAAGAAACTTGTCTCATTTGTCACAACGATACACACGTTATCTATTGACATCTCACTCTGAGATTGTTGATATTGAATAGGTGGCAGTCTGTTCCAGACTTTGATTACTAAAACCAAAGTGCACAAATCGAGTCTAAAGCCAAGAGAGATCAAATTATAAATCTCATTAGGACACAATGTCAAATTACACTTGTTGAACACCATAAAGTTACAAGTTGTAACAAAGATTCCTACGCATTATCTTTGAGATCTTGCCAAGAACATCTGAGTGATACTTTTAAGTATTCATAGTGACGATGGAAATCCTTCTAGAGTCAACATAAAACAGCTCTGCGGTAGGTGACTTGCAAGATTCTATATGAATCGAGCTTGTGACAACTGGATATCGATTTGTTCTAGTATATGAATTGACGACTTAATCAAAAAGATAGTAACTATCTCATTCACTCTTATCGTGTTTTCTGCTTTGAGATGCTCCGATAACGAGAACGGCTAGTACAACTGCGAAACCCTGTCAAGAAGATTCATATGAATTCTATCTGATCATAGGCAGTATTTATACTGATTAATAGGGAATCGTGGTTATTGCAACTGTATTCGATGAAGTGACAAATACACTTCCTTCCATATCTATTGTTTATCACTAACCTTTTAAATGCAGATTTAAACGTTAGTGTTGCAACCTTGTACCAGCGAAGTCAGATTCATTGACACATGCTCATACTCAAGCTTTTAAAGTCAATCATTCAGCATCAAGACTATTGATACTAAACTTCCTCATCATCAAAGAGCTTCAAAGACAAATAAAGAATAGTCTATTGGGGAAGATTGTTAGTCTTATGTTTATATAAGTCAAACAAGAATGCCATCAATATGAGCATGTCGGTCAAGAGCACAATTTGATCAAGAAAGTCAAATCAAGATGATTCAAGTGAAGGAGATGATGCAAGTTAAAGATCTCAAGAACTCAAAGTCAAAAGATGAAGGTTCAAGATCAAGATCACATAAATGACACCAAAAGAATGTCATCGGTCGTCTAAAGCATGAATGAACAAAGCCATTACAAACAAGAAAAGACAAAGACAATACCAAAGAAGGCAAAGCTCAAACATCATATCTTCAACATTAGGGAAGATAAAGTTAAGTCAAGATAACCTCCATTAAGAACGTCAACGTTGGGGAGATCAAAGAAGACCTCAACATTAGGGGAGATTGTTAGCCTTATTTTTATATAAGTCAAACAAGAATGTTATCGGTCGTCTTTGTCATAATTAGTGCTGTTATGTAATAGGCTAGTCGGGTTTAACGGGCTTAGACTTTAAGATAATATTATCCGTGTTTTGGGCTCAAAGCCCAAGACAAGCCAAGCCCGGCCCATTTAGAAATCCCATACTCCAACTAGTAGGCTAATGGTATAAATAGGACCCTCTCTACACATGGAGAGGGTGTTGGTTACATTTATATGTGTTTCCTCCTAATCTAATATTTCTCTCTTTGTTTCTCTCTCTAGTTTCTCTCTCTAATTTTCTTCTACTTATTTTGGATTGCTTATTGCTTATTATGTGCTTATTTAGTTGTGTAATGGATTAAGTAATTGGGATAACAGTGCACACACTGCTTGTGCTTTTGCGATCGACATAGTCTCTCGCATGATCAGAGTCGGCGTAAACAATAGTTTCTACAACCGTTCCTTTAGGATACTGATGTGCTGTCGTGTAGGGTCAATTATTTTATTATCAAGTTTTAAGCTTATATTTTGTCGACTTATCCTAAAACAACACTTTAACGGGCAGTGTACCTGATCGGGTGGAGTTTCGTGGTAAGTAGGGTGTCAAACACTAAGAGTGAAAATTAATCATATATTCTATCAGTATTTTAATTAGTCTAAATGGGTCTATATTAATTCTAATTACTGGTAAAACCTATTCTATATACGTTTTCTAATGATATGAGGGGTTTTCACCCTGAGAGACTGGCACAGGTTTGGTGGTGACAATAATCAATTTAATATACAATAAACACGCAAGAAGAAAATCAAAAGATAGAAAAGCGGTACAAGCTAAATGATAGAAAACTATATTAGCCATATTAAATCTTGTTAAATGTTGGTTTGTTTGTTTTAGTGCAATGATTTACTTATCTCGAAGCGGCATATCATTCTTAAGACTTAGGCGGGACATCATCCTAAGACCTAGACACGATTAATCCTATCATAATTAACGCATCCGCATAAAGCATCCTTTAGTTTAAATATAATCTATCTTAGGGAATCAAAGCAGTGGTGACCTTGTTAAAACCCTATCCCATCGAGACTTTACCCACTTATTGCTTGACGGTGTTTTATATATTGGTAGTCCACTATTCGAGTCTTTACCAATTAATTAAGAACATATTTGTTGAAACATTACGGGTCACCTACCGGTCCAACTAAGCTCATAATTTAAAGGCAAAGATAGAACATTATTCGTTGTCCTATTGGTCCAGTAATATAAACCACGATATGGAGAGCTATCCTAGTATCTAGATCACTTGTTAGGTATCACTAGACCCAGTTGAATGATAGGTCGCATATTCAAGAACATAGACAAGTATTAGGTGATAAACATAATTAAACAATCAACGATTAGTTAAGAAATCGATTTTAAAACAAACCAAACATTAAACTTTCATTAAGATGGCTAATACCTGAGGGTATTAGCCCACAACCATTGTAATTATACAAGCATAATCAAACAATGAAAATCGAACGATTAAGAGAGTAAAAATTATACGATGTCTTCTATGGATTCTTGATCAATGCTTGACCTTGGTGGCTCTTCTTCTTTTCAAAAATTCGTCCTTTATGAGTATGGTATAAGGAATATGATTTTGCACACTGAAAGCTCATTTTTTAGTCTTCTATTTATAGTGTCTGAAAAAGATTGGAAACGCCGTATTAAGTAAGGTCAATACGGCGTATAGGGTTGGATTCCTTGGAGTGCACGCTACGTTCTCAATCAATCAGTGATATCATTCCCAATTTACATTTATTACTGTATCTTTTAATACTTATCCAGCTAGATACGTCGTATAGAAGTAGAGTGATACGCCGTATTGGGAATTGGTCAAACGCGCTTTCTTGTGAAGTCTAGGAACTGATATGCCGTATCTTCCTTGTTAGATACGGCATATGTAGTCAGAAAGTAGTGATCTTCAAATATCTTTGTTTTAGCTCCAAATTATGTGCCTTTTAGCATGTCTTCACAAAACACTCCTGAATTACTGCAATTATCAACTTTAAAGCAATTAAGTACCAAATCTTGCAATAAATATATAAAAGTGGATAAAACATATGGGATAAATGATATTATAAAGTGACATTATTTGATTTCATCAAATATCCCCCCACTTGAGTCCTACTTGTCCGCAAGTAGACTTTAGAAAAGTTTTGAAAATGTGTTCCAACCGAAGTTAAGGATTTTTCCGTTTAAGCGTCGTTTTATTCTAATCACCTGTACATAACCAAGCACCTCACGAAATATGGAAATGAAAACACTCAGATCATTCAACTAATCTAGGGTGAAATGTTTAATTGGTACGCTCATTTGCTCGGTCGTGATTAGTTTTCTATCGTAAGCTTGGCAAGGATACACATCTCCACCACTAAAGCTAAGGAAGAACAAGTCAAAAGATAAATTGGATTAAAAAGGCTTTAAGGTTGATCACTCAAACAGTCTTTCACCAAAAGTACCACATCAACAAGGCAGTTGAATCATACATATACGGCCGTAACGACGAAATAGACATGTACAATTTGATCACATCCTCATTCGTGTTTAACCAGCAGTTAGGATGAAGAACGATATAGGGTATCGAGCTTCTAACTTTCACCGAAAGTCATTATCCAATAAGGCAGCTGAGTCATGCATACATGGCTGTAACGACGGAATAGACATGCATGGCTCGTACACATCCTCGTTCGAGTAGATCTTAAGGTTAGTTGCTAGGAAAGGGATGTAAATGGGTGTTAAATAAAATTTTCACGAAACAAATAGATTAAGCCAACAAATAAGGTACATAGTTGCGAGAAACTTTTCCCGACCGTTCCATGATAAAGACTCGAACATATAGACAAACGCCTCGATCATAGTAATGACAAAGACAAACCAAGTTGGCATTCCCATAACGGTTAACTTCCCTTACATCCCGAACTTTACATACTTTTACAGAATAAGTGGTGATATCGGCCACTATTTACAAAACTTTACATCGTTGATTTATATAACGTATCAACGAATAATTGATACTTCAAAGTAATTACATCGGTATAAGTTTCATTGAAATGACTATTTTTCATCTATCTCTTTTTTTGCTGCTTTTTTTACGCATCATAAATCTCGGTGTAATTTCACCGTCTTCACTATCACAATTCATCCGGATAATTTTTCCTTATAACACTTCTCCTTCGGAAATGAAGCATAATCGCGAAAGTAGCGAAATTTATGAGCTACATATTTTTTCCATTGCATTGTGCAATTTCCCGACCATAACAAAGATAGAAAAAATTCACTTTGACGCAGGAATTACAAAACTTTACACAAAAGCAACTAGAAACTTTGATTAAAATATGCTTTATCTACACGGTAGGCTAAGGTGTAAAGGTGTAACGAAACATATAATTTTTGGTGTGAAAAAGACAAGAATGGATCAACAGGTTGTTCTAGGGGATCTTACTCTAAAAGTGAGAGTAAACAAAGGGTTACACGGGGATTAACTAACCAGTGTAGTTAGTTAATTTTACAACATGTAGGCTTTTTGGTTTAATCCTAGAAATTCATTAGTTGAACATGCTACTCCATCTAAATCCATAGTACTTATCATTGAGGTCTCGAGTGATATACCAAGTCAAGTTCTAAAGTTCACTACATCACCGGCACACTCATATTTTTGTGGAATTTTTAGTAAGCATTTAGAAACGGAATAGGCTAAATTCTCACAATATGCATCAAGGGTTATAGTGCGCTAGTTAATGTAACTAGTGATTTTTACAAAAGTCATGCTAATTTTTTTTTAATTTGGCCTATTTTTAAACACCTTTAAGACGTAGCATGTTATTTTGTAGAAAAAGGACAAGTATGTTCTAATTCTCCATCTCCCCACTTAAATTATACAACGTCCTCGTTGTATAGATAAAACAATTAAATAATATGGGAAATAGAATTAGAACAAAAAACTCCCTGATGTTTTGCTCGGGATGATTCTCCAAGTTGAGTTCTTGAGCAAAAAGTGTTGACTAGGGCTTCAGAATGCCCGAATAAGGTCAACACATGTCTTTTTTAGAATATACCATATCATTGTTTCAGCAAGGTCCTGCATAAAGGATTAGAAGACGAGAGTGCAATTTCTATCTCGCTACAATGGTACAAGAAAACAATTAAACATACTGTACAAGTATCAATACGCCGTATCCCAAACCCTAGGATACGCCGTATTGTACCTATAAAAACAATTAAATTTTTTTTAAAGTACTGGAAATTAAATACTGAATTTAAAAACTAATAACGTCTAGACACGTCCATACGCCGTATCCAAAGGGGTTCGATACGCCGCGTGGAGTGTCTGAGAAAACAGACGCATGCAACAAACAATTAAATAATGCGACAAACAATTTAAAATGACCGGGTTGTCTCCCGGGAAGCATTTTTGTTTTAGTTAGTCGTTAAGTTTGACTTTTCCATCTATCTCTTCATTCTTCATCTGGTGTTACCATGAGCCATCCCTCCTTTATAATTCGTAAAAGTTCTCGATATGTGTCAAGGTTATCTTTTGAATGGTTGAGGTACTCGGACTCTTTTATTGCAATGTATTCTTCGTCAACATTGAATGAGTATTTCATCATCTCGAATCTTCTGATTTTGCAGACTGATGGTTCATGAGTGGAATTATCCCTGCGTTCTTCATGGCCTCGATTGTCTTGAGTATCACCAGCGTTGCTTGCTTCATATTTCCTACCAAAGATACGGTTAACATCAAGATAAAGGTCATAAGCCTTTCCGGTTTTGGAGTTTGCATATGGTCCTTGGCCGAAGTTTTCCCATCGAGCGAACGGGGTGACTTCATGAGTATTTACTTTCCACTAGCATTCTTTCAATTTTGCTAGTACATCATGAGATCTACTTGCCCATTTTTTGTTTTTGTATTTTTTTGTTTTAGTTTTCTTTTTGTCCTATCACACATTTACTTACTAACTTATCTTTTTTTTATTTCATTTCGTTTTTTCTTTTTAGTGGAAGTTCTCAAAACTACTCTTTATCCATGTGTAAAATATTATCACGTCGGGAGTCGCATCCCCCCATGATTCTGCAATTCGTGCTTTATGCATCAAGGTTTCATTTTTTAAATTTCCATCAGCCAACTCATTATACCATTTGAAATCTTGAAAATAAGTCATGCCTCCGACCCGAACCATCCCCGGTAGTTCTCCTCCATTACAAAACTCGTCGATATCAGAGCTACATGTGGGCCATTTGGCTTTCTCGTTTTTGAAACGATATGGTTCGCATATATGATCACACAGTTGGTATGGCACCCCGTTTTCTGACTACGGTTCCTCAGGACCACCTGTCATATGATTATTTGACTCATACTCCTCGTAAGTTTTAATTCCTTGGATCTCGAATGTGAATAGATCTGTATCGATTCTAAGGAGATAATTGAAGTCATTAAATGATTTACACAAGGGTGTCTCATAGTCAAATAGGTTTCCTTCGATTTTAAAGATTTCAGGAACATCGTTTGTTTTGCTGGGGTCGTCATCCTCATCGGTTTCCTATTCTTTATTGTTATCAGAAAGGTGGTAGAATTTCTGAACGAACTTTTCAACCATGTTTTCCCAAGTAGTGATTGAGCCAATACATTCCTTTGTAAACCATTCACTTGTGGCTCCTGCGAGTGAGACAGGGAAAACACTAAGCCTGAATCGGTCCTGAGTCAGCCCATTAATTTTGATTGGCCCAACAACCTTGAGAAATTTATCAATGTGTTTGAACGCGTTTTCTCTAATTATCCCATTAAAATCATTATCGCGTACTTCCACCAAGAATGTTCCTTGTATTTCAAAGATACTTTTCTCGACCATTCTTCCTTCGTTATCAATAGAGACGAAGTTCTTTCGGGTAGCGGAAATGTAGTCATTTGGTTCCGCCATTATGATTTCTTCGTTAATGGTTTCCTGAAATTAAGCATAAATGATCAGTAGGACGTGTCCTCGGGGAAGAGAACACGTGAAACAGGAAATCGAATACGAGAAAAAAAAATTACGTCTGTTACTTTATTAGTTGACAAATACGCCGTATCCAATTGATTTGAATACGCCGTATGAATCTGTTGAAAGCCAATACGCCGTATTGAGTACACATAATACGTTGTATTGTTTGGAAGAACAGATATGTTGTTTAGACTATAGAATTCAATACGCTATTCTGGGTAGAAGGTTTGATACGTCGTATCTAGCTGGTGGATACGCCGTATCAGGTGATCAGTCAGAACATAATACTTTTAAAAATAATTAAATGCTGGAATTTAAACAATTTAAACACACGATACAATTAAATACAAATAGAAATTAAATTAGATTATACTAAGCTAAACTAGTTAATGGTTAGAAATACTAATAAGAATAAGGGTTAAATTAATTCACTCCCCGGCAACGGCGCCAAAAAACTGATGTGCTGTCGTGTAGGGTCAATTATTTTATTATCAAGTTTTAAATTTATATTTAGCCGACTTATCCTAAAACAACACTTTAAAGCGCAGTGTACTCGATCGGGTAGAGTTTCATGGTAAGTAGGGTGTCGAACACTAAGAGTGAAAATTAATCCTATATTCTATCAGTATTTTAATTAGTCTAAATGGGTCTATATTAATTGTAATTACTGGTTAAACCTATTCTATATACGTTTTCTAATGATATGAGGGGTTTTCAGCCTGAGAGACTGGCACAGGTTTGGTGGTGATAATAATCAATTTAATACACAATAAACACGCAAGAAGAAAATCAGAAGATAGAAAAGCGGTACAAGCTAAATAATAGAAAACTGTATTAGCCATATGAAATCCAGTTAAATGTTGGTTTGTTTGTTTTAGTGCAATGATCTACTTATCTTGAAGCGGCATATCATTCTTAAGACTTAGGCGGGACATCATCCTAAGACCTAGACACAATTAATCCTGTCACAATTAACGCATCTGCATAAAGTATCCTTTAGTTTAATTATAATCTATCTTAGGGAATCAAAGCAGTGGTGATCCTGTTAAAACCCTAGCCCATCGGGACTTTACCCACTTATTGCTTGATGGTGTTTTATATACTGGTAGTCCACTATTCGAGTCTTTACCAATTAATTAAGAACATACTTGTTGAAACATTACGGGTCACCTACCGGTCCAACTAAGCTCATAATTTAAAGACAAAGATAGAACGTTATTCGTAGTCCTATTGGTCCAGTAATATAAAACACGATATGGAGAGCTATCCCAGTATCTAGATCACTTGTTAGGTATCACTAGACCCAGTTGAATGATAAGTCGCATATTCAAGTACATAGACAGGTATTAGGTGATAAATATAATTAAACAATCAACGATTAATTAAGAAATTGATTTTAAAACAAACCAAACATTAAACTTTCATTAAGATGGCTAATACCCGAGGGTATTAGCCCACAACCATTATAATTATACAACCGTAATCAAACAATGAAAATCAAACTATTAAGAGAGTAAAAATTACATGATGTCTTCTATGGATTCGTGATCAATGCTTGACCTTGGTGGCTCTTCTTTTCTTTAGAAATTCGTCTTTTATGAGTATGGTATAAGGAATATGATTTTGCACACTGAAAACTCATTTTTGAGTCTTCTATTTATAGTGTCTGAAAAAAGACTAGATACGCCGTATTGAGTAAGGTCAATACGGCGTATAGGGTTAGATTCCTTGGAGTGCGCGCTACGTTCTCAATCAATTAGTGATATCATTGCCAGCTTACATTTATTACTGTTTCTTTGAATACTTATCCAGCTGGATACGGCGTATGGAAGCAGAGTGATACGCCGTATTGGGAATTGGTCAAACGCGCTTTCTTGTGAAGTCCAGGCGCTGATACACCGTATCTTCCTTGTTGGATACGACGTATGTAGTCAGAAAGTAGGGATCTTCAAATATCTTTGTTTTAGCTCTAAATTGTGTGCCTTTTAGCATGTCTTCACAAAACACTCCTGAATTACTGTAATTATCAACTTTAAAGCAATTATGTACCAAATCTTATAATAATTATATAAAAGTGGATAAAACAGATGGTGTAAATGATATTATAAAGTGACGTTATTTGATGTCATCAGATACCATAAACCTAAATGTGTTGGTCCCTTAATATATCTAAAAATCCTTTTCACTGCTTTAAGATGAGAGGTTTTGGGATCTTCTTGAATATGGATGCATAGACAAACACTAAACATGATGTCTGGTCGACTAGCCGTTAGGTAGAGAAGGCTACCAATCATGCCACGATACTTTGTGTCGTCAACAGATTCCCCATCTTCATCCCGGGTGAGTTTGGTTTCAAATGACATAGGATTTTTGATTGATTTGGAGTCTTTTAAACCAAATTTCTTGACCATTTCCTTGATGTATTTGGATTGATTGAAAAATATGCCATCTTCTAGTTGTTTAATTTCTAAACCAAGGAAAAAATTCAATTCACCCATCATGCTCATCTCGAACTCGTCGTGCATGATTTTGGAAAAATCATCGCGGATGTCTTGACAAGTTGATCCGAAGATGATGTCGTCCACGTAAATTTGGACAATGATGATATGTGAATCTCTTTCCTTGGTAAATAGATTGTTATCTACCAAACCCATGGTGTATATGTGGTCAAGGAGAAATGCCTTGAGTCTATCATACCAAGCTTTGGGTGCTTGTTTAAGACCATAAAGAGCCTTTTTGAGTTTGAAGACATGGTTGGGTTTTTCAAAATCGACAAAGCCAGGAGGTTGGACGACATAGACTTCTTCATTTATAAAACCATTTAAGAAATAACTTTTTATATCCATTTGAAAAGGCTTGAAGTTATGTGCACATGCATAAGCAAGGAGGATTCTTATAGATTCTTATCTTGCTACATGAGCATAGGTTTCATCGAAAACTATTCCTTCTTATTGGTTGTATCCTTGTGCAACAAGTCTAGCTTTGTTTCGAGATACGACACTATTTTCATCTAATTTATTTTTAAAAACCCATTTAGTACCAATTATGGTTTGGTTATCGGGTGGAGGAACAAGACTCCAAACATCGTTTGTTTTAAATTGGTTATCCATAGTCCAACTTTCATCTTGTATGGCTTCTTTGACATTTTTGGGTTCTATGAAGGACACGAAACAAAAGAAGTTACTTTGATTTTGGACTTGAGATCTTAAGGTTCTTTCGTTAAGCTTACCTATGACCGAATCTATGGGATGGTCTTTAGATTCTTTTATGTTAACAATTTCTTTGTTTAATGGTTCATTTTCCTTGATTTCTATGTCTTCTATTTAGTTTTCTATGATTTGACTTTCACTTATATCATCATCTACTAGAGGTGATGACTTTGGAGGTGGACTTTCGTCGAATCTCACATTTAGAGATTCTTCGATGCTAATGGTTTCTTTATTTAGAATTATATAAGCTTTACTATTAGGAGAGTATCCAAGAAAGACACCTTCGGTAGATTTGGGGTCGAATTTGGTAAGATAATCTTTAGTATTAAGAATAAAACATTTACTACCAAATACCTTGAAATATTCTAGAGATGGATTTTTACCTTTGAAAAGCTCATAAGGAGTTTTTTCGAGGAAAGGTCTAATTAAGATCCTATTTAAGATATAGGTGGAGGTGTCGATGGCATTACACCAAAACTTTTGAGGGATTGATTGTTCATTAAGCATGGTTCTACTCATTTCTTGTAAAGTTTGGTTTTTACGTTCAACTATCCCATTTGATTGTAGAGTACGAGGAGCTAAAAAGTTGTGAGTGAAACCATTAGCATCACAAAATGCTCTAAATTGTACTTCATTATCAAATTCCCGACCAAGATCCATGCGGATTGAAATAATTAGACAAACTTTTTGTACTTGAATCTTTTTACTCAAAATTTAAAAGTGGTCGAATGCTTCATTTTTATGTTTTAAAAAACTTGTCCAAGTATATCTTGAGTAGTCATCAACATTGACCAAAGTGTAGAAGTTACCTCCATAACTTTGGACGGCCGATGGACCAAACAAGTCCATATGCAAAAGTTCTAAACATTTTATAGTTGAAACCATGTTTTTAGCCATATGGCTTGCGTGTACTTGCTTCCCAATATTGCAAGCGTCACAAAAATGATTTTTAAATGTAAGCTTTGGTAAGTTTCTAACAATCTCTTTAGATGATAGCGACTGAATAAGTCGCATATTGGCGTGACCCAATCTTCGATGCCATAAAGTCGATGTATCATCCATTGAGGTTAGGCAAAGACTATCTTTTGGTGAGTTGTCCATTTTTATTACATAAAGACCATTTTTCCTAATCTCTCTTCCTATGGTAATGCCGTTTTAAGTATTTCACTATCGGTTTCACTAAAGAGCACCTTGCACTTTTTATCGCATATCTGACCTATACTAAGTAGGTTATAGCTAAGATTTTATACATGGCTAACATCATGAATAATTAGGGAGTTGTGAGTAATTGTACCTTTTTTGATGATCTTATTTTTAGTGTTGCTACCAAACACTATGTTACCTCTATTGATGGCTTCATAGGTTGAAAAGAGATCTTTATTGCCCGTCATGTGTCTTGAGCATCCACTATCTTTGATCCATTAATCCGATTCTAGTTTGAATTTAAGGCGTACCTAAAACAAAAAGAACTTAAGCATTTGGTCCCCAATATCTCATAGGTCCGTTAGCATTATACATGTCGTTTGGTTGGTTCATGTATGGGTATGGAGGACATGATCCCCATGGACCAAAGTTAAGGGGTTGAAACTGATATCCTTGTTGCGTTGAATAGTTCCAACCAACTTGGTGGTAGTCGCTTTTCGGATACAGTGTGTTGGTTCTCCTATGGGATGTTTTAGGGGGCGTTTGGATTTTACTTTTTCCAAGTCGTTGACCAAGTTTTAGGATTGGCGTTTGTTTTATATTCCTTAACGAAGTGTTCGAAAGGGGTTTCTTTGTTATTTGTACAGATTTTTTTTTACTATATTAGACTCCAAAATTTTAGAATCCGCTATAGAGGGCTGATTCCCTACGTTTGAACTGGCCGGTTCCCTTGTAGAGGGAACCAGCATCACCGGTTCTACAGTAGGAGTTTCTTCATATACAGGAATCAATTTTTCCGTTTTTGTTTTTCTAGTAGAAGCTATGCCTTCTGTGAATCCCAGCCCATGTTTATCTTTTAGTGATCTTTGGTGATCAATCATTTCTTGCAAGAAGTAACTACTACTTTCAAAACTAGTTAGTTTTAAAGATAGTGAGTTTACTTTAGATCTAAGTTCAGCATAAGTTTCACATTCGATACTAGCTTCTTTGTTCTTTTCTAGATGATCTAACCTTTTCTTAAAAGCACAAGCCTCTTTTTTTAATAACTCGTTTTTATCCTTTAGATGTTTTTTTGTTGATTATCCTAAGACTAATTTTGCATAACTTGTTATACTTATTTTGTAATAATTCACTCTCTAAAGATGAACTACTATAGTAGGGAGTATCTGATAGTACCTCATTGTTGTCAAGTGCCATGAGACAAATTTCATCCTTTTTTGAATCTTCTACACTATCGCTCCAACACCCTACAACAAAGGCCTTTTGATCGTTGAAGGAGTGTTTGGGCCAATCATTTATGAAGTGATTTGGATCACCACATTTGAAGCACCTTCGATCATCTTTCTCCTTTTTGTCTTCCTTTATTTTCCAGAAGTTTTTTTTGTCGTCATGAGGTTAGCAGAAAAACTTTCCTCTTCTTCTAAAGAACTTTTTGAAATCTCTTATGGCCATGGCATTCTCTTCATCGTCACTACTCGAGCAAGATACTTCTTTATCACATGATACTTTTCTTGCTTTGAGTGCTAGTGATTTGTATTTCCCTTTCTTGATTTTTGAGATCTCCGAGTCCTTTTCAAGCACAACCTCATAGACCTTTAGATTACCAATGAGTTCATCTAGAAGTAGTGCTGATAAGTCCTTGGATTCTTTAATTGCCGTCACCTTTGGATGCCATTTGGTAAGGGAGCCCTTAAGAATTTCCTAACATGATTACGACTTGAAAAATATTCATCAAAGGATTTTAAAGATGTAATAATGGTATTAAATCTAGCAAAAGCATAATCAATAGTTTCATCATCAGAAATAACAAATTCTTCATATTTTTGAACAAATAAGTCTATTTTGTTATATTTAACTTTTTTGTTACCTTGATGGGTAATTATAAGAGTTCCAAACATCTTTAGCGGTTTTACACATGAAAACTATTTTATATTCATTTTTAGGTAAAACATTGTATAGAACCATTTTAGCCACATCATTTTTAGAAATCATTTTCTTATGAGACTCTTTATATTTTTCATAAGTATTGACTTATTCCTTACCGGTATCCTTATTTTTAATGTTGGGTTTATAATTACCATAAACTATAATATGCCAAATATTAATGTCCTTAGACTTCACATAAGTTTCAAAACAGTTTTTTCAATAAATAAAGCAATTAGCCTCAAAGAGAGGTGGTCGTTGCATAGATTGACCCTCTTTTTAGTTTTTTGAATCCATAATTGTTTAAAGATTTAAAATACAATATTTTTTTAAAAATTTTGGTAACCTAGCTCTTGATACCAATTGTGAAAAACTAGAAGGGGGGTTGAATAGTTTTACCATTAAAATTTGCTTTTTGAAACTTTGTTATGATCTTATAGAACCAAGACACAAGCATTTATAGTGGTTCGGCTACAAGGACACCTTCCTTGCCCTATGATGTGTGTTTTCCAAGCTTTAAAATTATAATAACTAGAAATACCAATTTTTACTAAAAACACAACATTCGGGAAAGTATACCCTATCGAGTGTAATATAGGATTAGGTAACTCCAGGTCGTTCCACGGGAATTGAAGTTTTCACAGTTTGTAATTAAGGTGCTAAGGTTAATAAGATTGCCATGGATCAAATTAACCAAATCTTGCATATATAGAATATTGTAAAGAAACCGATTAAAAGATGATTCAATCAAATGATTAAGGTATGTATAACACCCCGTGTTTTAGGTCATTGTACGACGATTGCGTGCCCGATGTCTTAAATATTATTTTACGAGTTTCTGTGAACGAGCGTCGACATTTAAAATTTTATTTATCGCTAATAAATATTTTCATATTTTATTATGAAAAATTTGGAGAAGAATTGATAATTTTTATTTTTGATGTTTCGCGAGTGAACGGTTGATCGCGCGTTCGTTAATCGTTTTGAGCATCGTAAAAATTTACGACATGTCTCGCTATTATTCCTATGATCATAAAATATCATCAAGATCACTTTATACAAGACAAACATAAGATTATACTTCCATATCAAGGGAGATCGAAGATCATAACAATCATATAAATTCCAGAAAACTTCATATTAAAAGAGTTGTAGAAATTATACCAACGTTTACAAGATCAACGATTCAACAACTAGTTTTCCCAACGAAAACTATTCTAAAACCCAAGCTATTGATTCTAATCGACCCGAACCCTTAAGGTGCTGTGACCACCCTTGAAATTCATGGTGGAATGATGAGAGAGTTGTTGTGGAAGTGTGTGTGAGGATGTGTAAGTGTGTGTAAAATGGGGGAACCAAGGCCTCCCTTTATAGGCTGAAATCGGGCAGAAGTGCGGCGCACTTAGGAATAAGTGTGGCGCACTTTGTGAGTTAATGCTGGTATCATTTAATTCTTCGAAGGGAAATGCGGCGCACTTGAGGAGTTAATGCACTTCTTTGACCGAGTCTTTAATTCTTTGACTTTTGAATGAAGTGCGACGCACAATATTATAAGTGCAGCGGTTTTGGATTCAAAGGAAAGTGTGACGCACAATGTTATAAGTGTGGCGGACTTCATGAACTTTAGCTAGAAATCTTTCTTTTCTTGTATTCGCCTCCCAAAGTGAATAGATTCTTGAGCTTGGGCCTGTTGCTTTTTAGTGTTCTTCAATAGTGAACCTCATAAGCAATCAAGTATTAAGTACCAAAAAAGTTCACAAGAAATGATCAAATATACATAATTACGCCATAGAAATATGATATATTTGGGCGTTATCAAATCCCTCCACACTTAGCTATTGCTTGCCCTCAAGGGGGGGGGGGGGGGGGGGGGGGGGGGGGGGGTATATATATATAGAGAGAAACTAAAGCGAGAAAACAAGATCATTTATCGTGACGTGGAGAAAAAATCATTTTATCATTAACAAGTGTTTACTAGTTTTATAACTTTTCAGACATAGACATATAACAGAGCACAAAGTGTTTGTTTTTTAATTCACACTAGTCACTCAAATAGGGTTTTATATTTGTGAAGTCGCTCAATTGCACTGACATAATCTAGGTTGCTACCATATGCTTGTACTAGACATATAAACATGCCTGTTGTGGTGTGAGCACCTATATAGAAAACTCAAAGAGGCAAAACATGATAATGATGAGGGTGAATAGCAGATACTTGATTCCATGTGCCAGAACTTTGCCTTATACTTTAAACTTTATTATTTTTTTCTTCTTTCTTTTCTCTCTTCTTTTTTCTTTTTTTTATTCGAGATACTACGATAACTAAGGCTGCACAAAACTTCTTCTTCATCGAGCATATTTTTCTTTCTCTTGGGATACTTTGGGGATCTCAACAATATAAAAGCGGTGACTGCCGGATAATTGATTGCATAGGGATTATTTTCACTATATCTTATCATACGACTTTGTCTATAAATTAACCTCACCGCGGTCTAGTAAATGATGATCAAGCACAAGTTCTGGAGCTACTAAATTACCGGCCCACTCATATAATTTTCAACCAATACCAATGCTCCAGAAAAGGCGACAAAACCACATATACACATCCATAACGATGGAATAGATACATATGATTGCTCACTCCTTAACTCGAACAAGCTAAAGGCATCATTTATCTTGGGTATCAAAGATGGATACCCGAATTCCTTAAGATCAAGAGGCAAACCTTACAATTTAAGTGGGTTGATTTTTGTGCTAGTTAAAATGTCAATCTGGTTGGATTTTCCTTACTAAGCGTATGCATTTTTTTATGTTTTTGGAAAAGCAATAAATTTTTTAATTTTTAAATTTTCTAGAAAATATCAGTTGAAAGTTTGAAAATTTTTGCAGGGCAAACATGGAGGGACATGATTAATTTTTCCTATTTGCTACCCCTCCACACTTAAGTTGAACATTGCCCTCAATGTGAGAACTGATAAATATAGAAAATAGGGAAAATTAAGGGAAAACGGTACTTCCCGGGGCATAGAGAGATATAGCTATGTTGGAGCTATCCTTGAGTGATTCCATTACGTTCTTTTTTGTGAGGAGCGAGAGCTCCTCCATACTTAAGTAGAGCATTATGCGTAAAATTGAAACTTCCCGGGGCTCATAAGTGCTTGGCTGAATTATGAAAGATATGGCGCAAAACGAAACACCAAGCATGTGTATTCTACCAAATATGTAAGTCTCCAAGTGTAAAATGCCAACCACTAATCCAAGTTCCACCTGTTTTATTTAATCTGCAAAATAAACACAACTACGAAAACCGTAAAATACTAAAGCGCACTTTCGTAGGCACCACGGTTGCATTTAGCGCATGCAACAAGCCTTTAAACCCCTCGGTGTCCCGAGTGGACGAGTTATAGTCTCGTGAGGGTTTTCAGCGAACACACCCACAAAGTTCGATAAATTTCTTTTTGGATGCAGAAATCGAGATACGCGGACACACGGTCGAATGGCCATTGACATACTTAAAATCTGCAAAGTTTTTGATTTTATTTATATATATATATATATATATATATATATATATATATATATATATATATATATATATATATATTAGTTATAGTTTTTTTATAGGTTTATTATTATTTACTATTACTACTATTACTATTTTTTGTTATACTCAACTTGATTTAAGATTCCTTAATGATACGGTTCAAATGGGAATGATCCACATTTAAACGTTAAGGGTATGGGGTCTTTGGTATATACTAACGGAATGGATATTCATTTGTTTTTACCACGTGATAGTTTCTTTTCGATGTCTTAATAGGTTTATCTTTTTTGGTTTTATTGTTAACGATGATAGGAGGAAGTGTTTGAATTTTTGAAGAATCATCAGACTTTCCACTCCCGGTGAATACGACATTCACTTGCTCGGTGTGAGCTTGAGGAGGAGGTTGTGGTTCAGTCCTATCGGTTTGTTCTGAAGATATGTTTTGAGATTTCGACCACTCATCCATTTTTCTTTCCATCTTTTTAATTTTAATTTGGAAATTCTTTTCATTTTGCTTTATTTTTAAAATCATATCATTAACGTTGTTCTTGAAAAACATACTTTTAACTCTTTGATCATCCAAGAATTTAGTCATTAATTTTTCAAAATCAGTTTTAGATTGAGGTTCTTGGTTGATAGGTTTAGACTTTTTGTTAGGTAAAACACCGGTGGTTTTACCATCGTCTCGATCAAAAAGTTTATCATGAATGGTTCTCATGCTACGGATACATCTTTTGAAATCTTCGAGATCATTTTTCACATCATTGTTTAATTCTGCGAGCGATTTCTCAGAATCATTACGATCATAATGGGATTGGTAAGAATACGAGTCTTGAGAATTTCGGTTTTTATTACCTTCATATTGGATGTAATGACGTTCACACATCGGCGTGTCATCGTTCTTAGAAACGTGGTTAACATCGCGTATCTCATTCATCTCCTCTTTTAAGCTCTGGAATTGAGAATCCATTTTTATAGTTAGAGCTTCTAATTTTTCCATTAATCGATAATTATCATCATTACTATCACTTCCATCGGCGAAAGCAACAGATTTTTGATGATGTTTGTTTCGAGATTTAGTGGACCAATCAAGATTGAAAAGGACTTTGTCCTCGAGAAATTGAAAAGCTTGATTTGGAGTTTTGTAGAGGAAGATTCCTCCAGCTGTTACGTCCAGGATTCCTTGAGTGGGTTCGTCTAGACCGTGATAGAATATTTGAATAATAGCTCCCTTGGTCAGACCGTGCCCATGACATTTTCGAAGCATGCTCTTCAGTCGTAACCAAGCGTCGGTTAGACTTTCACATACGAGTTGAGAGAAATTTCTGATTTCAAGTAAAAGACGGTTAAACAACGAAGGTGGAAAGAATCTGTTTATAAAAGCTTTTCTCATTTGTTCCCACGATGTTATAGATTCTTTATTAAGTTTGTTAAACCAGGTTTTAGCTTTATCGGATAGGGAATAGGGAAATATCAAAAGCTTTACGGCTTCACTTTGAGTTTCACCGTATTTGAACATGTTGCATATTGCGAGAAATTCACGGATGTGGTCATGCGGATCGGCCCGCAGATAACCATAGAATTTATTTTCCCAAATCATATTTACGTGAGTACTATTGATAACAAAGTTGTCATCAACTTTGGGTTGAACAATGACAGAACTAGGATTCGGTGCTACAGTCTTAGCACTTTCCCACATAGGTTGATCATCTGGATCGAGAATTATCTGTTTGGGTTCGACATCCTCTTCAAGTATATCTATGACGACAAAGTCATTAACGGAAGAATGTTGGGTTGAAGATTTTTATGATTCACTCTCGATGGATTCTTTCTGGATAATTTTAATCTTATAAGTCTTTATTTTTAAACGTTCATTTAATTTATATATTAGATTTACAAGTTGTTTTCCATAATATCGGGGATTTATACATACGTTAAGCATTTTGCAAAAAGACATTTTTATATATATA